>BSBK01009918.1:50000-197500 GCA_027943335.1 Chamaecyparis obtusa
AAAGGAAACGGGGAGCAAGCACACTATTTACAAAATTTTACAACATATACAGACCTAACTACTACTCATGGAAAGAAAAATACCTTCAATTGAAGTATTTCTTCAAGAATTGTCCATGAACTGGCAATTCTTGAATGTCACTGTTTAGTTCTTTGATAATGTATGAATCTTGGCTCCATTTCTCATGAATCAAATATGTCCCTAACCAAAGTGGATCAAATTTTACATGTTTTCCTTTATCCTCTAGTCTGACATTCCAAATCAACACCAAATCATCAGGTTCAAACCTCCTTTCAACAGTTTTCTTGTCATACAAATTTTTAACCTGTAATTGCAATTTGGCATTTTTTGAAGTTGATTCTCTTCTAGTTTCATCTAGCCTAATGAGATCTTCAATCCTCAATTACATTTCATCATTTATGTCATCATCATATAACTAAACAAACTTATACATCTCCAATAAGTTGTTCTGAGGCATTCTTTCATGTATCCCATATACCAAGTCAAATGGTGCACAACCAATTGCCTTCTTCACGATCACCCTATCAGCCCATAGAGCTAATGGAAACTTTGAATTCCATGCTCTTTTATTCTTATCAAGAATCCTCTTGAGAATCTTCATTAAACTCTTATTAGATGATTCTACATGTCCATTTCCTTGTGGATGATAATGTGAGGAATTTGACCTCTGAATCCCTAGGCCTTTGCAGAAGTCTTTATACTCAACAGACCTAAAACACATTGCATTATCACTGACTATCCTCTCAGGGAAACCAAACCTTGTAACAATATTATTCAATAGAAAATAAATTACCACCTTACTAGTTTCATTTCTTGTAGGGATAGCCTCCACCCACTTAGTGAAATAATTAGTAGCAACTAGTATCCAAGAATGTCCCCCACTGGACTTGTTTGGTATTTCTCCAATGAAATCTATTCCCCATTTTTGGAAAGGATCTTGTACTTCTACTAGCCTTAAGGGAACATTGCTTGAAAATTTAAGCTTACTAGAGAACCTTTGACAAGCATCACACCTCCTTACCAACTGTTCTACATCCTTGAAGATTGTAGGCCACCAGAACCCTACTCTGAAGATTTTATGAGCAGTAGTCTTACCCATGTAATGTCCACCACAAACTCCCTCATGCATTTCTTTTAACAATTTGTTGGCCTAACTTTCATACACACATTTCAAATGTATGCAATCCAAATTTTTCCTATACAATTTACATTTTACAATCACATACCTGATAGCTTGTAACTTCAATGTTCTTTTCTTATTGTCATCCATTTCTGCTAGACATTTCATGTTTCTCAAGTAGTAGATAATATCTTGATACCAAATACAATCATCCATATCACAAGTACAATAAATCTTAGTTTGGTTTATCTAGTTTGCATCAAGATTGGATTGAGCTAGCAATTTTTCCAATCCTTGTCCTCTAACCAATTTAGTAATCTGGATATCAATGTTAAATGCTTGAATTCTATTTATCCATCTGCATCTCCTCCTTGACATCTCTTGCTCTGAGAAGATATCCTTGACTATTGCACATGGTACAAAGGCAATCACATTTACTCCCATAAAATAACATGTAAAAACCTTTACTGCCTTCACCAATGCATATGCCTATTTTTTCATTGATGTCATACTTCAATTCAGTAGCCTGCAAAGACTTACTGAAAAATGCAATAGGCTGCTCAAAACCTTCATTATTTTTCTACAACAATACTACAGCAATAGTATGAAAAGATGCAAAGGAAAAGATATGCATTGAGATATTATAATTAGGTGCCTTAAGCATAGGTGCATCTTTAATAGCCTTCTTGATATCCTTGAAAGCTTCATTAGGTTCACCTTCCCAATTGACAACAAATTCTTTCTTTAACATCTTGGATATGGGTCTAGTAACTTCAGCAAAGTTTGTTATAAATATTCTCAAGAAGTTTACCCAACCAAAGAAAGATTGAATTCCTTTGATATTCTTTGGTCTTTGAATCTTATCAATGGCTGCCACCCTTTCAGGATTAATTCTAACTCCTTGCTTGCCAACCAAGTGGCCAAGAAACTTACCCTTAGTGACACCAAATGAACATTTCCTTGGGTTTAATGAAATGCCATATTCCAAAGCCCTCACAAATATTTTTTCTAAATGAGTACAATGATCTTCTTCCCTTTTGAAAAATGCAGTTAAATCATCTTGATAAACTACAAGGAAATCATCAATAAATTTTGAAAAAGAAACATCCATTGCCCTCTGAAAAGTTGCACAAGCATTTGTGAGACCAAAAGGCATTCTCACATAAACATATGTCCCCCAAGGTGTTGTGAAAGCTATCTTAAATTGTTTTGATTCTTTTATAATTACCTGATTGTAACTAGAGAAACCATCCATCATAGACATTAATTCAGACCCGGTCACTCTCTACAACATAGCTTCCATATTGGGCAGACAATAGTTATCCTTTAATGATCTAGTATTTAAATTTTTGAAATCTATACAAAGTTTGATGTCACCATTTTTCTTCCTGAAAGGAACTAAATTTGAAACCCAAGAAGAATGCCTAATAGGCTTGATAATTCCAGCATCTCTTAGCTTCATTAATTCTTCTTGCATTTTAGGTGCCAAAATAAGATTTATAGGCCTTTGATTTTTCCTGAAGGGTTTAGCATCTTCCTTCAAAGGAATAACATGATGAAACAAATCCTCTCTATAAACCTTTAAGTCATCATATGACCATGCAAAAACATGTCTAAATTTTCTTAATAATTCAATCAAAGACTTCTTTACTTTATGAGACATGTCCTTACCAATGTACACCTTCTTAGGTGTCTATTGTGTTCCAAGATTTATCTCTTCTAAATCCATATGATCTTCCTTTTTAATATCCTTCTAAACTCTGTCTTGCTTATCAAATATAGTTTCTAGAACAAGTAGTCCCTTAGGAACTTTGTTATTTTTAAGTTGAATGACTTCATTACCAAGGACAACCTCTTTTCCTCTTGTAGTCTCAACTAAGGCTAAACAGTCTAGTTCTTGACCATGATACTGATCCTCACAACTCATAAATTTCAAAATATCTCGGTTATCCTCAAAGACTTGCCAATTTTCAACATTGTCTGGTATGCTAGGCCTAGTCTGAATTTCAACTGTTGAGAGGCCAACAAAAGTAATATCATTGGGACTGATTGCTATATTGGCTAACAAGTCAGCCATCTTATTATTACTTCTATCCTTCCATTCAATATTGAAAGCATCAAAACATTTAATCAAATCCCATATAGCATTTGTATATTGTTTCAACCTCTTGTTCTTTGAAGCATACACTGACCTGACTTGGGATGCCACTAGTTTAGAGTCTCCAACAACCCTAATGCACTTAATTCCATGCTTTTGTGTGAATTTCAATCCTAACAACAATGCTCCATATTCTTCTATATTATTGGTACAAAAGAAACTCAATGTGAAAGAGAACTTATATGTTTTTCCATCAGGAGAAATGAGTAAAATACCTGCTCTTGCACCATCTTTACAATTTGCACCATCAAAATACATCACCCACAAATCATCCCTCATAGAATTATTATTTGCCTCAACAGAGATGAGTGGAAATATAGGTTCCTTCTCAAGCATAGGGATCTCTTCCCTAAAAGCATTGATGTCAGTATCCACAAAGCATGTAGTCTCATTGTCAATATTTCTTTCAATCATGTGGCATACTCTTGGTTCTCGCTCAATCTTGATAAACTGGTCATCAATCTTGAAAGTTACATAGGACAAGTCACATTGTAAACTTCCACCCATAGCAGCACTCCATCTTCTAGATAATAGCATCCCATAATGAGGAGGGATGTCCACCACCAAAACACTCATGGTTAATTCTTTCTCTGGATAGGCTGCCAGTCTATAGGGCATTGTATTTATAATCCCAATAACTGGTACTTCTCTCTGATCCATAGCACAACATCTACCCTAAATAGTATCAACTTTAAGGCCTAATTTCTCCATGATTTTAAAAGGCATGATAGTATTTGAAGCACCTGTATCAATCATGCAATTCCTCAATTTCATTCCATTCACAATGACACTCAAGAAAAATGGATCTATATTTTCAAGGTTAGCATTGATAGAACTATCCAAGTATATGGGTGGAATCTAAGACACCATCCCCTAAGCTTCTACTCTTTTCAAAACCTTAGCTTGAGATTCATTGCATGCAACATCACTATGATGAACATTATCTACCCATGCAATGGCTCTATCCTTATGTTCAGGGATCCTCAACAATTATGACAAAGGAACCTTAACAGTTATCTGAGACAATACAACTAACATATCAACAGGAGCGGAAGGAGGAATCTCAATCTGCACTGCTTGAGTATCCTTTTATTTATCTGATACATTAGTTATATTTTTGACCTTCATCTTTTTATCTTTACCCATTGTGTTAACTAGCTTCTCTATTTCATTAGAAAATTTTTCAACTGCAACTCCCTTAGGTTTCCAATTCTTACCTTTTACATCCTTGAACCTTACCATGCGATCACCTTTTGACTTACTCTCACCTAGTCCTCTAGAGTTAGTGTTCTTTATAAATATTCTTGTAGCTTTCCCATTTGTACCTCTTGCCACCATGCCTCTAGTTTGCACTTGGGCAATCATTTTTGTAGTAATTCTATCCATTTCTTCTCTTGAAGGTCTTCTTAAATTCACTGGCTCAGAGGAAGAAATCATGTTACATGTCTTTTCATCAATGTCTTCATTATAAAAAAAAACCTCCTGATGAAAAAGTGTCTGATTGTGTGATGAAGAGTACTCCCCTTAATACCACAAACACATAATAGAAATAGAGAAACAACAACAATATACAAGAAGAGAAAATTGGCTTCTTATTATCTCCTCAAATGTGGAATTACAAACTTTCAGAATTACAATATGCAAGCCACGTGGACATTCCCTTACAATATTTTGTAGGAAAAAGCCTCAAATTATTACCCAGATCTACTACCCAAAACTGCCTAAGACAACACTACAAGCCTTCTTTATATAGGCAATTTCCACCGCCTGAGAAGGTTCCAGAAATTTAGCCCAAAGGGCTGACCAAACTTAGAATTATTTTATTTTAAAATTTATTGCATCAAATTTGGCTCAAAATAAATTTTGAAACCCGAATAAAAATTTTGAAGGAAAGTTATTTTCTGCCATTTCAGGTCACTCAACTTCCAAAGACCATAAGTCATCACCAGTTGCTCTGATTGACTATTATAACCCTAATTTGGAAAGGCCATGAAGCACTCTACAGGCTTGACTTATGCAAGTGCCTATCACCCAAATTCTCAACCTCATTCGGGGCCTCTAAAGCCTTCAAAACCAAGTTCAAAGTTTCTATACCCTGCTGCCAATACCGAAAATCTTCAATATCTACAAAGCTAGACTTGATTTGTCAATGAAACTTTACCGACAAGCTTATACGACTGAGATGAACCTCTACATGTGAAACCAGAACATTCTGAGATCATATGACCAACTTACTAAAAATAGAAAGTTCCCATAAAAAGTAGCTCTACACAAGATAGCCCTTATTGAAGACAAAAATAGAAATATGTTTGGGTGATGCAAGATTTCTCTTACACCCAGGATGCTCCTACATCAAACACCTAGGGTAATTTGAGAAGTGACCCTGTCACGACTCAGGTGTGTAGAGGAAAACCAAGACAGTTAACCTCCTCCCTTGTCAGCCATGATAAATCTTCAACAGGTCATCCCTTCCACTTGACCAGATATTCTTCATATGTCATGTTCCTTGTGCTTCTGCCAACTTGACTATCGAATATGTCCTCAATCTCCTTGGTATCTGAACTAGTTGCTGGAATACTCCACTGTGTTGTTGTGATGTCATCTTCAACACCTCCCTCATGATACTTTGTCAAATCTAAAATGTTAAACACTGGTGAAATATTCAGTTCAATAGGCAATTCTACCTCATATGCATTTCCTGAATCATGCTTCTTCAGTATCTTACATGGCCCAAACTTCTTCATTTTTAGCTTGTTATATGTACCAACTGGAAACTTCTCTTTCTGCAAATGAACCATGACTTCATCTCCAATCTGAAATTCCTTATGCCTTCTTTTCTCATCTGCCTTAGCCTTATACTATGCATTCATTTTGGTAATGTGCTTCCTCACTTCCTCCTGGATGTTCTTCAAGTGTTCTACAAAATCCTCAGCTTTTGCACTACTTATTTCTCCTTTATCTATCTTTCTCAACTCAGATGCATTTCTGGGACTACTTCCATATACAATCTGGAATGGTGATTTATCAGTGCTCCTGTTGAAAGAATTATTGTATGCAAATTATTCCTATGGTAAAATCAAATCCCATCCTATTAACTTATCTCCAACCAAACATCTTAGCAAATTTTCCAAACTCCTATTGACCACCTCCATTTGTCCATCAGTTTGGGGATGATGTGATGAACTAAATTTCAAATCTATCTTCAGCTTCTTCCATAATGTTCACCAGAAATATCCAACAAACTTAGTGTCCCGATATGAAACTATGGTCTTTGGCAAACCATGAAGTCTCACTACTTCTCTAAAAAACAATTCTGCTACATGAACAGCATCATTAGTCTCCTTGCAAGGAATGAAATGTGCCATCTTTGAAAATTTGTCAACCACCACAAAGACTGAATCATGTCCCCACTGAGTCGTTGGCAAACCAAGAATAAAGTCCATACTGATATCCTCCCAAGGCTTCTCTGGTATAGGTAATGGCTAATAAAATCATGTATTCTGCTTCATTGCTTTCACCATCTAGCATACTCTACAACTTTTTACAAACTTCTTCACATCTTGCTACAACTATGGCCAATAATAATTCTCACTAACCAAAGCAAAGGTTTTATCACAACCAAAATCTCCTTCCAATCCTCTGCTATGCTTCTCCTTGATGAGATTCTCCCTCATAGAACTTTGTGGAGTGCACAACTGACTCCCTCTGAATGGCATATCATCTTGGATGATGAAATCCAACCATTTTGTCCTATCTAGAGTAACAGGTTCTGTACAAGCTTTCCAAGATTCGTAAAAATCAGGATTCTCTGGATACAAATTCTTGAGTTCCTTGAACCCAACCACTTCAATTTTCATTTCTGTCAGCAATAGTTTCCTTCTACTCAGAGCATCTACAACCCTGTTAGACTTTCCACTCCTATGTTTCAAAACAAATGTATAACTCTGCAAAAACTCAACCCATTTCAAATGCCTCTAATTCAACTTTCCTTGACTATTCAAATATTGCAAAGCTTGATGATCAGTATACAAAACAAACTCCTTAGGAAGAAGATAATGTCTCCACTTCTTTAATGCCTAAACTATAGCATAAAATTCTTGATCATAAACAAAATACTTTCTCTTAGCATCATTTAACTCCTCACTGAAATAAGAAACAGGTTTACCTTCTTGGCTCATAACAGCTCCTATTGTAGTACCACTAGCATCACAATCTACTTGAAACACCTTATTAAAATCTAGAAGTGCTAAAACAGGTTGTTTTGTAACTTTTTGTTTCAACAATTGAAAACTTTTTTCTACCCCATTAGTCCACTTGAACTCTTTTCTATCCCCTCTCATTGTTTCAGTCAAGGGTCCACAAATACTGCTAAAATTTCTGATAAACTTTTTGTAAAAGCTAGCTAGACCATGAAAAGATCTTACCTTAGTAGCACTTCTTGGAGTAGGCCATTCAAGGATAGCTCGTACCTTCTCTAGGTCCATTTTTAGACCTTCTGCTAAAACTACAAATCCCAAATATACTAACTCTTTCTTCACAAAAATGCACTTCTTCAAATTAATCAATAATTCTCTTCTCTCAGCTTCTCAAATACCATACAAATATGCATCATATGCTCCTCCAATGTCTTACTAAAGATCACAATATCATCTAGGTAAACAATGACAAACTTACCCAAACATTCTTTCAGAACCTCGTTCATGAGCCGCATGAAAGTGCTCGGTGCATTTGTTAGCCCAAAAGGCATGACTAACTACTCATATAGTCCTTCCTTTGTCTTGAAGGTAGTCTTTCATTCATCTCCTTCTTTGATTCGAATATGATGATATCCACTCTTCAGATCTATCTTTGAGAAATACACAACTCCACTCAAATAGTCCATAATATCATCCATTCATGGCAATGGAAACCTATAGTTGATTGTGATCTTGATTATTGTTCTAGAATCTATACACATCCTCCACTCTCCATTCTTCTTTGGTGCTAATATCGCTAGTACTGCATAGGGACTCAAACTCTCATAGATCAATCCTTTTTCTAATAGCTCACATACTTGTCTGTTCAACTCCTCACTTTTTACAGGTGTCATTCTGTGTGCTGCCTTATTCGGCAAACTCACTCCTAGGATCAGGTCCATTTGATGACTGATCTTCCTGACTAGTGTTAATCCATCAGGTACATTATCAGATACAATATCTTGAAACTCATTCAACAAATCTGCAACTTCTACAGGAACATCTTCTACTTCCTCTTTACCAGCTTTTGGAATTAAAGCAAAATATACATGCTCATGCCTCATACCATCTAAGAAATTTCTTCCATCAACAAAAGTTATTCTTTCACTACCACATGCCTTTTCTTCTATGTCATTCAATGGCTTTAGCTTATGTCACACTCCATCCTTTGTTAGGGAATAGGTATTTGCATGACCATCATGTACAACATATCTATCAAACTGCCATGGTCTACCTAACAACATATGACATGCATCCATAGATATGATATCACACACTACTTCATCATGATATCCACCAATCTTGAACTTCACTAGGCATTGTTCATTGACCATGACCTTTTGGTCATCATGTACCCAGACAATCTAATATGGATGTGGATGTTTCTATCTCTTGAGCTTCAACTTTGTCACCATCTCTTCTGACACCAAATTGTCAGTGCTTCCACTATCAATAATCACATCATAACACTTACCCTCACATTTGTACCTGGTGTGAAATAGGCTCCTCCTTTGTCCAGGTTCATTCTCACCACTCAATAGGACTCTTCTGTTAATCAGTGTTTCTCCTCTTTCAGCATCTTTAGAATTTGATGATCTGGTATCTTTATCTATATGTGCAACTCTGGCCTAGCCTTCATTTCTCCTATCTATTCTACCTTGGCATTGAGGACATTCAAATGCCCTATGACCTTCTTCTCCACAATGAAAACATATTCCACGGAAGCCTCCTCTTCCAGATCCTTGTCCTCTATCTCTTCCTCTCTGATCTCTATTATTCATATCTTGGAAATGATTGGAATTGTTTCCTCACTGATTCTGACTACTACTGGCCTCATCCTTCTTTTTGAATCTTCATTTTGGCCACCATATGACTGTCCACCAGATCTTCCACCATGACCTCTTCCATTTTTTTGCTCTCAAATTTCTTGTTCAACTTTTCCTCTACTTTTAGGGCAAACTGGTATGCCTCCTCAATACTATTCATTCAAACCAGATTCAACTCCTCTTGAATGCTTGGCCTTAACCCATTAAGGTATTGGGAAACTTTCTCCTTATTAGCTTCTGCATGGCCTATTATGATGAGGAGTTGATAGAACTCCTCTATATACTCCTGAATAGATCTTCCTGCTTGCTTCAAACTTTGCATTTTCTTCAGTAGGTCAAGCTCATAATCAACTGGAATGAACTGTCGCTTCAATTTATCCACCATCTAATCCCATCTTGTGATTTTATCTTTCCCTCTTCTATTTCACTCCAATTGAATCTCTTGCCACTAGATCTTCGCATGACCTTTCAGTCTGGCCTTTGCAAATTTGACCATATAAGGATCCTCAACATCTTCATACTCAAACTATTCCTCACATTCATTGATCCAGTCAATCAATTCTTCTAGGTTAAGATTTTCAGAAAAGGTAGGAACCTCAATCTTAGGTCTTTTCCCAATCTTGGAAATGGCCCGAAAAAGTCTTTCTTCCTCTTGGTTCACAATTTCAACTTCTCCTTCTTGATCTTCTTCTTCAGCTTCATCATCACTTTCATCTCTGACATTAAGATTCATTCCTCTATGAATGTCTTATTGCAATGCTCACACTTGTCTCTGGAGCGCTCTAACCTCAAGTGTTACAATGCTAGCTCTTCCACCAGGTTACCTTTGTGGAGGAATTTTTGTGATGCATGCTAAAACCCTAACCATGGTCCTGGTGCAAATAGCCTCAGAGTCGATGATCTGTTTACACACTCAGGAACTCCTACTCTAATACCACTTGATGAAGGGTGCTCCCCTTAATACCACAAACACATAACAGAAATAGAGAAACAACAACAATATGCAAGAATAGAAAATTGGCTTCTTATTATCTCCACAAATGTGGAATTACAAACTTTCAGAATTATAATATGCAAGCCACATGGGCATTCCCTTACGATATTTTGTAGGACAAAGCCTCAAATTATTACCCAGATCTACTACCTAGAACTTCCTAAAACAACACTACGGGCCTTCTTTATATAGGCAATTTCTACCACTTGAGAAGGTTCTAGAAATTTAGCACAAAGGGCTGACCAAACTTAGAATTATTTTATTTTACAATTTATTACATCAAATTTGGCTCAAAATAAATTTTGAAACTCGAACAGAAATTTTGAAGGAAAGTTATTTTCTGCCATTTTAGGTGACTCAACTTCTGAAGACCATAAGTCATTGCCAATTGTTTTGATTGACTATTATAACCCAAATTTGGAAAGGCCATGAAGTGCTCTATAGGCTTGACTCATGCAAGCACTTGTCACCCAAATTCTTGACCTCATCCGGGGCCTCTAAAGCCTTCAAAACTATATTCAAAGTTTTTGTACCCTGCTGCCAATACCAGAAATCTTCAATATCTACAAAGATAGACTTGATCTGTCAATGAAACTTTACCACTAGGCTAATACGACTAAGATGAACCTCCACATGTGAAACCAAAACATTTTGAGATTGTATGACCAACTTACTAAAAATAGAAAGTTCCCATAAAAAGGATCTCTACACAAGATAGCCCTTATTGAAGACAAAAATAGAAATATTTTTGGGTGATGCAAGATTGCTCTTACACCCAAGATGCTCCTACATCATTGTGTGTCTTTGAGCATACATCTGTTTCTTCATCAATATCAGAATCATCTTCATATCCTAAAGATGAAGCTGTCATATTGCACCCAATGTCATCATGAGTTTCTTCTTGATCTAACTCTTCATTACTATCATCTTGATTTATAGCCATAGATTGTGCAACCAAATAATACTCTGTAGAATGAGGGGATTGGCATGCTATTCACCATGGTGTATCCTCTATAACATTTATAGAAGATTTTTGCAAAGGGTCAGGGACAACTCTGTCATTATTACCTCTAGTAGCAGGGACAATAGGCTTTCCAACCTTCCATTGGGTGTTATAAGGATAATTTTGCAATTTATTCTGCCTACTGAAATTATTGTTAAATTGAGGCTTTTCATTGGTAGGAGCATTAATATTCCTATTAGCAGGTGTTTTCAATTCTTTTAATGCATTTAACACCTTATCCAATTTATCTTCCTCTTGCTTCTTATTTCCAACATTTATTTCATCATCCCTTTACTATTTTTTACCTCCAAACAACTGTGGATCATCTCTCTTTCCACCCAATTTTCCTGATATCTTCATATTGTTTTCAATATTGACAGCAATCCTAAAAGCATCTCTAAGAGTTCTTGGTTCTTTGTCTCTTAATAAATATCTTATTTTTCCATCAAATGCATTAAAGTATGTGGTTAAACAAACATTGTCATCTAACCTCATAACTTGAAACAACTTATGCATACCCTTTTGAAATCTCATGTTAAACTTAGCTACAGACTCATTTTGATTTTTTCTCATAGTGTTGAACTCATTCAACAACTAGCATTAGGCCTATCACCATATTGTTCTTTGAAACATTTCTCAAAAGAATCCCATGTATCAATACATCTGTCAAGGAGTCTCTTGAACCAATCTCTAGCATCTTCCATCAAGGATTGAACAAATAATTTCATAACTACATCCTCATGCTGAACCTCATAATCATTTAGCACATCTACAAATAACCTAAGGTGTTCTTCACAACTAATGGCATTGTTAATAGCAAACTTAGGTATCTTATCTCTTATATCAATTGGAAAAGCATTTGGATAGCTAGGTATTCCATCAAGATTAATTTTCCTACAGCCTTCTAATTGCATAGGTCTTCTTTGAAAACTTGAAGTAGTATTCCCACTAGTATTAACATTGTTATCTACATTCCCACCCATTTTTACATTTGACTATTTACTAGGGTCCACAATTGATTTGGTGGATGTAGTAGGAAATAGATTACTAGTAGTAGTAGTACTAAGTGGAACAGTAGTAGTCATAGATGGCATACCTAATTCAACAGTAGATGGGACAAGAGTATTTGTTGATGAAGCCTTCAAGAACTAGATCTTCCTTTTTTTCTTTCTGCAATAGAAGCCTCAATTTCAGCTCTCTCTCCAATTCTTTAGCTAGATCTTCATCTTCTTTTCTTTTCCTCTCTATCTCTATTTCCTTATTTGAAGCAAGTGGTGGGATCTTTGGTATTTCCACTAGCTTGCTTATTTGGGCTCCCACCATCTTTTGTTTTCCCCTTTCTCCTATAACAATAGCAGGTCTAGTAATCACCTACCCATCTTTATCCTTAGGCAGAGGAATGAAATTTTGAACCTGTCTAATTACAGGGCCTTCCTCATCAAATTCATGGTCCTATAGAAAACATTCCTGCTCACTCCTCAAAGCTTCAAGATCACCAAAAACATTGTGCTACAGAGTTTTAGGAGCAGAAGCAAGCATCTTGTTCCTCTCCCTAATCTCATTTATTTTTCTAAGAACAGACTATCTTTCCATCAAAGCATTCACCTTTTCATCCTCTCTTTCCTCCTGTAACCTCTTATATATGGCATCCTACTCTGCCAATTGCAACCTTAAAGCACTCAAATCATTTGGATCTACCATAGTATCTTTAGAGTTTGATGAAACATCTATATTAGTAGGATTATGATATGGGAAATGGACCCATCTTGGTCCCATGGGGTGCCTTCTAAAAATATCCTTATCTGGATCTAAATTTGACCTAAAACCCATGTCTCTTTTTTGCAGATCCTACCCTACAGGTAACAAAATTTAATCTTGGAAAACTACTTCTAGGGTATCATAAAATTTGTCCTCAAAGTGACCACTATTAGATTTTGAACTCTTATATTGTGATTCTTCTTCACTTGAAGATACATGTGGTTCTCTACTTCTAACATTATTTTTCTCTCTCATAGGAGCACTTGTAGATTCTTCATTTCTCCTGATCTAGCTCTTCTTGCCTGACCTAGGTAATTGTTCCAAAGTAATCTCTAGATTTTTCTTGACAAAAGACCTAGTATTCCTTCTATTGTCCATGATTTCAATTTTTCAACACTGGTTCTAACCTTTTCATTCATCACCCGCTAAAATGGGAAATCTTTTAAGCTTACAAGAAGACAACTGAATACACTAGAAAAAACACCAGGATCTACCAAAATTTCTATCTCTAGACCCTCCCCAACAGAGTCACCAATCTATTGGTGACTCGGATGGGCAAATCAATCTAGTCAATAAGATTTTGACTTTACAATATAACCACAACCAGATATTCTAACAGATGTAGTTCTTCAATGTTGTTCTCCCTAGCAGAGTCACCAATCTATTGGTGATCACCTTCTCTTTCTACTTGCAGGTTTACGCTATGGTTGAAAACTTAATGTCACTAACTCTATCACCACTCCACAGTCTACAAGGAAAAGGGCCAATTAACAAGGATCAACAAGGATCCTCCTACACTTTGAGCCTAAATGCTTAGGCAGGTGTACCTTTGATTCGCTTCTTGAAAGGAATCACTAAACATTATATATCTATATCCCTTACTAACTGATTGAAATATTTTATCATTTAAATGTCTGTGTGGTTGATGATGATGGGCTGCTTCTAGACAATGGACCAGTGCTTTAACCTAGGGAATAGAGTCACTTAATAACATACATCAACTGAAAACCACAACTCAAATACCCTTGAATTCAGAATAAGTGCTTTTCCTATTATCCCTCTCCCTCACATACCAAGACATAAAATTCTTATCTAGCCATGAACTCACTGAAACTACCTCAAAGACTTTAATCCTAACTTTTTTAGGAGCTTAAAGATAATTTCACAATACACTTTGTTTACCATATGCTAACCCACTTTGTGAAATTAACATATATGAGTCCAAGAACAAAATAAGAAGACATACACAAGTATGAGATTGGAATCCAAGTGTATTCTCATTTAGATTTGTAGAATCAATACATTACCAAAATAACAAAATGCTAGGAAAATAAACCCTAAATCCAAGATCTCCTTGTTCAGTCTTTTACATTGACTATCAATATAACATCAACAACAACCTATTATAGAAAAACTTCTACAATATATACCATCAGTCATCTTGGAATCTCAAAAATTCAGGATACAACAAGCTATAGATGATTGAGGCAAGGGCTAGGGTTTCACCCACCAGAACAACCAAATCAATCAAAACTTATTGCATTTGGAGGAAAACCAAGCAACTAGGTCATGACAGATCCTAGATTGATCTTCATTTATGAGAAGCCTCTAAGAATGTACCAAAGATCATCAATATACCATGCTTATCAATCTAATTATCCACCTGCAACACGCCTCAAGCAATAAAACCCATCCCATCATGGCACAAAACTCTCTGCAATCCATCATCAAGCCTCTCTAGACCACACTACAGTAGTTGACATAATCAATTTTACCAGATCTAGCCACTTAAGCATTCAATTTTATTCCTAAATATCATCAAAAACCATTTAAATATTTGAATTTTGGCAACAACAGCTATCTCAATGGTGCCAGTAGCATATCAGTGGTCAATATTCAAAATTGAGTCAACCTTAAATCATAGCCATTAGATCCCTTACTTTCCTGGGCTTTATGACTTAACTCGGCAAGAGACTCGGCTTATATTTGGAAAACATACGAAAAAGGTTTTTCTATTTGTAGAATGAAATCCTTAACTCAGTGACTCAGTGAATCAAACAAAATAATCAACCCCGGTCATATTTGACGAGCTGGTGACTAAAGGTTATCACCCATTCACTGAATGTTTCTTCTCACCAGCAATTTATTTAGAGATTACACAAACACATGTTCGCTGAATTGCTAAACCCTTTAGAGCATCACCATTTTACCTCATGAATGAGTGAACAAGAGGAAAATTTGTCAGACCGCTAAACACTTTATCAGAACCACTAAACTTTAGACCCCTACCTGGGCCCGCTTTATGCCACCTGCCACCATACCATTCGCTACATACTGCCTAGTCACCATTGACAAAGGACCCATCGCATACAAGCCTTATAATCAAACCATGGGTGCAAGATCTCATAGCTTTGACACCACCCATGAGATCATGCACCAACAGTTGATCTTGTCCTTGTCATTGACCTCTCTGACAATGACCCCACCTTGTGGCATCATCCATGTCAACCAATCAAAGAATGTCATGTCACAATATCCGACAAGTGGACATACAATTTTTTTCTTCACACATAGGTCCCTTTGACAGCCCTTCCATATCATCAATTCTATGGACCAACCAGGGATCATCAAATGTGCTTACCTGTTAGTGGACCCGCCTACATATCAGCATCTAATCGGATGGTAGGGACATGATCACATGGGGTAAGAATATTCCATGCGAACATGCGTCAACCGTTGATCTAAAATCTCTAACACTGGGACCTTCCAATTCATCCTTCCTTGACCAATGAGAAGCTACCAATTAAGTACATGTAGCAGTGGACCCATTATATTGAAAGGCTATGTCATAAAGAAAGATCAATAGCTCGCATAAGATTGCAAGCCTCTAACACAGTCTATGTGCTTTTACGCCAATTGTTGGATTCAGATGGTGTCAAAAAGCTAGGCCCATGAAATATTAAACCTATTGAGACATTAGACTTAGGGAAATATTAAGCATCAAGACCTTAGGGAAAATTAAGATGCCTAGTGGTAGAAACTTAGGAAAAATTAAATGGGGACCGACCTAGGATAAAAAGATATGAAAGCATGACCCCGCGGGTGATTTTATTTAGCACATGGGTTTTTAGTCTTTTAAGTGACCCAAAAAAGTAATGAAAGATTAGAATAGGGCCAAGGCAGTTTAGGGTTTTTTCACACTAACGGCTAGAAATATGAATTTTTTCTTAGGGTTTGAGCTAGAGACCAGGGAAATAGTTGCAGAGACCAAAAGAAAATTGGTATAGCCATGAAAATTTTCCTAGAGGTACCTGTCTCTACATCTGAGTGCTATGCTTGACTGCTTCTTGTGGAGGATCTATGACACTGTCCTCCTCTAATGAAAGTAGGCATATCAGGTGGCTCAATCCCATGCAAGGTAGAAATCCTCTGGTAAGAAACTAGGAGATCACTCACTAACATACCACTAATCTCATGCATATGATCCTTGGGTAGTCATCCTATCTCATCTGGAGTAGGAAGATCAAATCTGATGTACGAGTCATAAAATGGACTAGATGGTGATACACCTACACTCATCTGTGATCAAAGCATGTACCTACCCACATGATCAAATGAAAAATGCTCGGCCTCAGTCACGATGGTGGCAATTCTAGAATACATATCTAAAAGCGTGTCCTCAGCTGCAACCTGCCTAGCTCCAGTGTAGGTCTCCAAACCTTTTGGAAGAACCAAAAGTTTTTGACCCACCAATGCCCTCTTACTAGGGGGTTGTGGTATATCGGGTCATCTACACTTATCCTGATATATCCCCTGACCCTTACTAGTATGTGGAGGTAGATCTATGTGGTCAACATCCTAGCCCAAATGAAACTCTACAAAGAATTGTTTGCAGAAATATAGTGGCACCTCATCCTTTTGGGGCCACATATGATGTGTTGCTAACCATCTAGGATATATAAAAGGGGCCACTATGTCATCTGTACATTTTTTGACCCTATATGCTCGAACCACCCTCTTATTGATTTAATGGGTACCAAACATGTTCTTAACCTGAGTGACTGAAACATCTAAATCAACTATCCTCCAACCTATTATCTCTTTGATAGTGCTAGATAGGCTATAATAAAAAGCATCACTCGATACATCATCATGTGGATTGTATGATTGAGCCTTTTGAATCATACTCATGAGCTCAGTGCATATAGATGTCAATTTCTCCCTATTAGGGAGAGTAGTACTATTCTATAGTGTTTGCTCTAACGTAGTGAGAATGGCCTGCATCCTAGAGATAGTCTCATCTCTATGACTATCTCTACTATGTGGGGCTTGGGTACTATCTTGGTTTGAGGGAGCTCATGATCCCTAACTATTATGGACACTTTGATATGAACCACTAGAAGCCATGAATGATGTGCACAAAAGGGTAATATATATATCTAGATCTAGATAGATAAAAAATGCTCGCTGCAAGTAGGCACATGCACATATACATATATCCATTAGAAAATCAATTGATATATGTATGTATGTGTGTGTGTGTGGGTGTCTATATATATATATATATATATATATATATATATATATATATATATATATATATATATAAGTTGATTTGTACATGTTTTCATACTTCAAGTAAACATGAAAACATTTAAAGCTTCAAACACACATGAACTAATTTTCAAATGTATTTGTACAAAATATAAATTAAATATTTTTAAACATTTAAATTCATGCATTTACATATGTACATGTAATATTTTTAAATATTTAACTCATGAGCTCAGTGCATATAGATGTCAATTTCTCCCTATTAGGGAGAGTAGTACTATTCTATAGTGTTTGCTCTAACGTAGTGAGAATGGCCTGCATCCTAGAGATAGTCTCATCTCTATGACTATCTCTACTATGTGGGGCTTGGGTACTATCCTAGTCTGAGGGAGCTCATGATCCCTAACTATTATGGACACTCTGATATGAACCACTAGAAGCCATGAATGATGTGCACAAAAGGGTAATATATATATCTAGATCTAGATAGATAAAAAATGCTCGCTGCAAGTAGGCACATGCACATATACATATATCCATTAGAAAATCAATTGATATATGTATGTGTGTGTGTGTGTGTGTGTGTGTGTGTGTGTGTGTCTATATATATATATATATATATATATATATATATATATATATATTAAAAATAAATTAGAAAGATCTAAGTTGATTTGTACATGTGTTCATACTTCAAGTAAACATGAAAACATTTAAAGCTTCAAACACACATGAACTAATTTTCAAATGTATTTGTACAAAATATAAATTAAATATTTTTAAACATTTAAATTCATGCATTTACATATGTACATGTAATATTTTTAAATATTTAACTCATGAGCTCAGTGCATATAGATGTCAATTTCTCCCTATTAGGGAGAGTAGTACTATTCTATAGTGTTTGCTCTAATGTAGTGAGAATGGCCTGCATCCTAGAGATAGTCTCATCTCTATGACTATCTCTACTATGTGGGGCTTGGGTACTATCCTGGTCTGAGGGAGCTCATGATCCCTAACTATTATGGACACTCTGATATGAACCACTAGAAGCCATGAATGATGTGCACAAAAGGGTAATATATATATCTAGATCTAGATAGATAAAAAATGCTCGCTGCAAGTAGGCACATGCACATATACATATATCCATCAGAAAATCAATTGATATATGTATGTATGTGTGTGTGTGTGTGTGTGTGTGTCTATATATATATATATATATATATATATATATATATATATATATATATATATATATATATATATATATATATATATATATATATATATATATATATATATATATATATATATATATATATATATATATATATATATATATATATATATATATATATATATATATATATATTAAAAATAAATTAGAAAGATCTAAGTTGATTTGTACATGTGTTCATACTTCAAGTAAACATGAAAACATTTAAAGCTTCAAACACACATGAACTAATTTTCAAATGTATTTGTACAAAATATAAATTAAATATTTTTAAACATTTAAATTCATGCATTTACATATGTACATGTAATATTTTTAAATATTTAAACATAATTTAAATTCAGGCATTTACACATGTATTCAATCATGGTACTAGAACTAATTCATGCACGCATATTTACTAATTTGAATGCATATTTATGTACATATTTAAAAGCACATATGAGAAAAATTAATGTAAATTTCCATAACTAGAGAGGAAAAAACATTATATTTAAATTAAATACTAAAAGAAATGGTGAAAATATATAATAATCTGGAAAGGGGTTCATGGGTCTTAAGGGTCTTATGGGTCTTACGAGTCTTAATTAGGTCTGAACATGGTCTTATGGGTCTTTAGGGTCTTATGAGCTTGTCTTAAGGATCTTAATTAGGTCCTATTGGGTATTACGGTTCCTCTTAGGTCTTAAAGGTCTTATTGGGTCTTATTGGGTCTTATTGGGTCTTAAGGGTCCCATTGGGTCTTAAGGGTCTTAATTAGGTCTTATTGGGTCTTAAGGGTGAACTATTTTGAGCTATTAAGTTCTATTAGGTTTTAAGTGGTCCTATTAGGTCTTAAGGGTCCTAATAGGTCCTATTTGGTGGACTAAATTAAGTCTTAAGTGGTCCAATTAAGTCTTAAGCAGTCCTATTAGGTCAGTAAGAATAGATAGTCCATTATATTTTAATTGGTACTATTAAGTAAGGTATTGGATCTTATAATTGGTTCCATCCTATTAGGTCTTAAGGGTTTTATTAAATTTCTTAAGGGTAGGTCCTATTACATGTTTTTAAAAGTTTCAGTTTATGTTTTACTTAAATTATATAGGGTATGTGCAAGAAGATGGGCCAAAAACTGGTGATGTGAAAAATATTCACTTTTCAATCATCCAAAAGCACATGAAAGCACTTGTTGACTTTTTAGTAGGCTTGGGTGTCAGTACACCTAGGAAAACCTACCACCAAAGCACAGGCCTAATTGGGTACCTGATATGATATCGAGTAACCAATAACTATGGCATAAATCCGAAACCCGCGAGCCCCTTTTCTTTATTTCTTTCCATGATTTTCTTTGCCAAAACCCATGATTTTCATATACCTGATTTAGTTTCGGGTACGTGATATTGGAAACAACAAATTTGACTCCGAGCATATTTAGTAAGTTATTATTTGTATATTTTTATTATTTTATTTCATTTTCATGCTAAATGTAGCATTTTTTTTTGAAATAGGGTTTTTTATTTATATTTGTAATAATATATGAAATTAAATTGAAATTTAGATTTGTTTTTTATTTAATTAGGCATGGCTGACAACAATGAAGAAAATGACCCTCCCACACCAAATAACGATCCCGAAAATAATCTGCCATATCTAAACCCTAAATCTTTACAAGATTTGATAGAAGAAAATGTGAACACAATATGAGGTTTCCAAAACATGTATCAAAATATACCTACATTAGGTCACATGCTTGCCACATGAAATACAATTGTTGGAAATATTGACACACTCACACAGCAACATAATGTTGCTCTTCATTGGTGTGATGATATGCATGCCCAACTTGATGACAGGCTTGACCATGATGGGATTACGGCCCTTAATATAAGTAAGGAAGATATAGCTACCCTTTTTGTTGATCCTAAAACTAGAATACCAGTTGACCCCAAAAAGCTCAAATTATCAATAAAATGGTGCACAAATGATGCAATGTGCACAAACTTTTGGGATTGCTGGTGGATGGTTTTTGATAAACCACCCCATAGAAATTTGGAGGTCCCATTTTATTTCATTAAAAAATTGTATGCTAAGTTTTTAGTTGGTCACCATGTTGATTATTGGAGTATGAGGCCCAACATGGATGTAGGTAGAGGAGCTCCTCAGAATAGGCCATCTTCCCAGCGCTGAAAGGCCACTACCTTTGTCCCCCCCATTGATGTTTCACCCCCTCCTCTAGTGCAGCATCCTGATATCATTGCAGAGGCTCCTGAACAAACTATTAGGGCCATTCATTTACTGAGTGATCAGTTGATCATGTAGACCAAGTCAGTGTTGCCTCCTAGTATGGATGATGCTGGTGCATCGACATCTCATCGGAGTTCACATGTATGTGAGCCCCATATGTGAATTATGTGTAGGCATATGTGCCTCGGACCACTTACTGATTCTGATACATATCAGTTTCATGTTATTGATGAGGAGGATACATGAGATGTAGCTGCAGAGGCTACAACACCTTATGGAGCATCTACATCTCATGAGAGTGCTTAGGAGGTGCATGCAAAGCCATTGACTCATGTTGATATGGTAAGAGTAAACATTATAAATAAATTTGTCACATGACTTATTTAATTTAAAAATAATTTATTTATTTAGATTAGTTTTAATGATTCCATGCACTTATGTGTGTGTGTGTGTGTGTGTGTGTGTGTGTGTGTGTGTGTGTGTGTGTATACACACACACACACACACACATAAGTGCATGCAATCATTAAAACTAATCTAAATAAATAAATTATTTTTAAATTAAATAAGTCATGTGACAAATTTATATATATATATATATATATATATATATATATATATATATATATATATATATATATATATATATATATATATTCCATTTATGTTCAATTGATGACACAGGAGGAGGTGAGATAGGTGGATGAGTCCACACTTTCGGCCATTTCATTTGGCCTTGATGACTATACGGTATATTATAAATTATGTACCCATTAGTTTTTTTATATCATTTGGTGTACATGCTTAAATCTTTATGAATTAGAGCAATAAAATTCATACATTTACTAATATATATTATCATCTTATTGTGTTCTTGCAGGCTACAGCCAATGTTAGTTGGGGGTATGAGGGGGTTCCTTCATCAGGTGTCAACAAAGGAAAGGTAGTTAATTGTTTAAGATTAATTATGCATGCATATGTATGCCACTTGTGTGTAGTAATAAATATTTTACTTGCACTTTATTGTATAGGGTGTGGCTATTGATGATGTCCCAACACTAGTTTGGCAACATAGGGTTACAGACATCTCAACTTGGAGTGATAGCCCAATTGTACATAGAATTTTATATATTGTTATTTGTATTTTGTAACTAGGGTTGCTATGATGAAGTACATTGATATATAATTGACAATCTTTTTACTCTCATAGGTTACTCTAACTACGAGGGAGGGCCCATGAGAATCTTTTGTATCTTTGTTGACCCAGCCCACTATTCCAGAGGAGGGATCACCAGATGTAAGTTTTAATTTTAGTTCAATCAATTTGTAATTTTATTATGCTATCATCCTATTTTGTAGATTTATTACTCTATGTTGCACCACTCTACTAATCTCATTATTACACATATATATTTATAGGTCAGAGTTGGTATTGCTGGCATGGTCCCTTCACTACCTAAGACTTATGCTAGGACACTTGATCATGGTAGGCAATCAAGAGACCAGGTAGAAATATTTGTATTCAGTTATAAGTTATAATTTTAATTAAATTCATGTTTGAATTATGAATTATATATGTCTGTCTGTGTGTGTGTGTGTACAAATCATATAAAGTAAGCAATCTAACTTTGGTTTGAACTCATTTCTTATGCAAGACCAATCAGAGCCCAACACTTCTTCAAAGAGGCTACATTTTGATGATCCCCCTATAGCATAGGATGCAGTTTTAGTTTTGTGGTCATTTAGAGATGCCACTTGGCACATTTTAAGATGGCATATATGCCACATTATACACCTTAAAACATTGATTTTGTAGACATTTTGAAATAGCATGTGCCATATTTGTATATGGACATACTTTTGATACATTTGATACATACATAGAACATGTTCATTTATATGTTATATTTGCATCATCTTTTGTATATACATATTTATTATTCATGTTTATGGAATTGAAAGGGGAAGTTATATCTTGACTATGATTATCATTATGATTTAAATTATATCTTGTTGAAGTTACATTTGTTTTTCTTTACTCTAGAATACCCTGTTCATGGAGCTTATTATGTTTGAGGTTTAACTTCTATAGATTTCCTAGATTTCTAGTGCTTAACTTTCCCTGTCCCTAAGACGATGATGAGGCCATCAGTACCGATACTGAAGATCATTTCTCTACAAAATAGAAACCATCCCATCTTCTCTTCATCACTAAATTAAAACTTCAATCACTGCTAATATGAGAGTTTCATTTACCACTTCTATGAATTTTTGTATACAAATTCTATACCATCAATTATGTCACTATTTTTCATTGTGTGCACATTCAGTCTCATACTTGCATTGCTAATTTCATATATTATCATTTTCAATGCTTTATGTTCACGCTTATAATAATTTTAACTGCTGGAAATAATGTTTCAATATCATCATGTATGCAGGAGCCTTCATTTCATGCTATAAAAAATCTCCATTATCGTATAATCTTATGGTATTCATTTCCAATCTTCGATATTACCATTGATAGATATGACATGTGACTATTGAATTTTTCATTGTGTATAATATACGATTGCTTTTGCAACATGATATCCCTCAGTCTTACAAAAACACATCTCTTGAATATATCGTCTCTCAAATGTTCATTGAATGATTTTAATACTACCTTCGAACTATGCACAGCACTATGTATATTTATTTTTTATTACTGCATGGCTCCTTCGAATGTCTTCATATGCATATGTTTAATTAATCTCTAACTCATGTTGTGTTCACTTAATTTGATGAAGTTGTTGCTTCATGGGTTGATTATTGCTAATTGGACATTCACAGTGAGTTTTACTTTACCACCTCTTGTAATATTCTTCCAAATAATATGTTTATTGTCATCTTTGTAATATGCTATAGTTGTTAACATCTATGAGGAAATGAAATTTATTTGGGTTGAATTTGATCATTAATTGCTGGTGTGTATACTTCACTCCATTTGAATGCTAATATGATGCTTAATGTTCCAACATTGCCAAGTTGCATGGTTGTCGATGCTATTTATTCAATAGTCTTTGCTATCTGTCTTAGTTTTTATCTCCACAAAATAGTATGTGTTCATATATCTTGTGAGCAACCAAAAAACCTTCAATGACATCAATGACAACCTTATCAAATCTCCAACATTATTTCTGAAATGGAGGCCCTAATTTTTGTAAAAAATTAAGGCTCCATCAGGAAAAATGAGGTTGTCACTAGCATTTACCCAGCCAACCAAAGTTGATGGAGTAGACATTTCAATGCAATGTCAGATGGTTTGAAAGATATGCTACTGAGCCACTTTCAACTGACCCTCACTACAAGTTTTGGCATCGACTGAGATCACCTTTCCAAATGCAAAAGAAGTTAAATTGCCCAAAACTGAGAGAGGTTATTGTAGACCTCAGAAACATGATCTTGTAGCCCCTAACAATTTGTTGATACCTCTCATGAGGTCCAAGATATGAGCCATGGAAGATCGATTCCCAATCATGCTTAGTGCACCTTGGGGTCACTTGGGTTGAATGTGGTCGTGACCATTCCCATGACTGCATGGGTAGAATGGGGTTGTCACTAGCATTTACCTAGCTAACTAGAGCTAATGGAGTAGATTTTTTGATGTAATGTTAGACGGTTTGAAAGATACCCTGCTCAGCCGCTTTCAACTAACCCTCACTACAAGTTTTGGCATCGACTGAGATCACCTTGCCAAATGCAAAAAAATTTGAATCACCCAAAACTAAGAGAGGTTATTGTAGACCTCTAAAACATGATCCTATAGCACCTAATGGTTTGTCAATACCTCTCATGAGGTCTGAGATACAAGCCCCAGAAGATCACTGCCCAATCATGCTTAGTGCACCTTGGGGTCACTTGGGTTGAGCATGGTCGTGAGTGTTCTGGTGACTCTGTGGGTAGAATGGGGTTGTCATTGGTGTTTCCATAGCCAACCAGAGTTGATGGAGTAGATGGTTTGATGCCAGGTCAGATGGTTTGAAAGATACGTTGCGAAGCCACTTTCAACTGACCCTCACTGCAAGTTTTGGCATCGACTAAGATTGCCTTGCCAAATGCAAATGAAGTCAAATCACCCAAAACTAAGAGAGGTTATTGTAGACCTTGAAAACATGATCCCATAGCACCTAATAGTTTGTTAATACCTCTTATGAGGTCCAAGATATGATCCCTATAAGATTGCTTCCCAATAGTGCTTAGTGCACCTTGGGGTCACTTGGGTCGAGCATTGTCACGAGCATTTCGGTGACTCTATCAGTAGAATGGGGTTCTCATTAGTGTTTACCTAGCCAACTAGAGCTAATGGAGTAGATGGTTTGATGCCAAGTTGGACAGTTTGAAAGATATGCTGCTGAGCCACTTTCAAATAACCCTCACTACAAGTTTTGGCATCGACTGAGATTGCCTTGCCAAATGCAAACAAAGTCAAATCGCCCAAAAATTAGAGATGTTATTGTAGACCTTAAAAATATGATCCCATAGCACCTAATATTTTTTTGACACCTCTCATGAGGTCCAAGATACAAGCTCCAGAAGATCGCTACCCAATTGTGCTTAGTGCACCTTGGGGTCACTTGGGTCGAGGTTGCAAGCATTCTGGTGACTCTATGGGTAGAACATAATTTTCACTACCATTTACCTGGCCAAATAGAGCCAATGGAGTAGATGGTTCGATGCCATGTTGGATGGTTTGAAAGATACATTGCTAAGCCACTTTCAACTGACCCTCACTACAAGTTTTGGCATCGACTGAGATCACCTTGCCAAATGCAAATGAAGTTGAATAGTAGAAAATTGAGAGAGGTTATTATAGACCTCAAAAACATAATCTCGTACCACCTAATAGTTTTCTGATACCTCTTACAAGGTCTGAGATATGAGCCCTATAAGATTGCTACCTAATCATGCTTAGTGCACCTTGGGGTCACTTGGGTCGAGCGTGGTCACGAGTGTTCCGGTGACTCTGTGGGTAGAACAGGGTTTTCACTAGTATTTTTCTGGCCAACTGAAATTGATGGAGTAGATGGTTTGATGCCAAGTTAGATGGTTTGAAAGATATGCTCATGAACCACTTTCAACTGACCCTCACTACAAGTTTTGGCATCAACTGAGATCACCTTGCCAAATGCAAATGAAGTTGAATCACCCAAAACTAAGAGAGGTTATTGTAGACCTCAAAAACATGATCTTGTAGCACTTGATGGATTATCAATACCTCTCATGAGGTCTGAGATATGAGCCCCATAAGATCACTGCCCAATCATGCTTAGTGCACCTTGGGGTCACTTGGGTCAAGCGTGGTCACGAGCATTCCGATTACTCTATGGGTAGAATACATCTATCACTAGAATTTACCTAGCCAATTAGAGCTGATGGATCAAATGGTTTGATTCCATGTCAGATGGTTTGAAAGATACGCTGCTGAGCCACTTTCAACTGACCCTCACTGCAAGTTTTGGCATCGACTAAGATCGCCTTACCAAATGAAAATGAAGTCAAATCACCAAAAGTGAGAGAGGTTATTATAGAACTCAAAAACATAATCCTTATCACCTGATGGTTTGTTAATACCTCTCACGATGTCCAAGATATGAGCCCTGAAATATCACTGCCCAATCTTGCTTAGTGCACCTTGGAGTCACTTGGGTCGAGCACAGTCACGTGTGTTCTAGTGACTCTATGGGTAGACTGGGGTTGTCACTAGTGTTTTCCTGGCCAATTGGAGCCAATGGAGTAGACTGTTTGATGCCATGTAAGATGGTTTGATAGATATGTTGCTGAGCTACTTTCAACTTACCCTCACTACAAGTTTTGGCATCGACTAAGATCGCCTTGCCAAATGCAAATGAAGTTGAATCACCCAAAATTGAGAGAGGTTATTGTAGAATTAAAAAAAATGATCCCATAGCACCTAAATTTTTGTCAATACCTCTCATGAGGTCTAAGATATGAGCCCCAGAAGATTGTTTCCCAATCGTGCTTAGTGCACCTTGGGGTCACTTGGGTCGAGCATGGTCATGAGCGTTCTGGTGACTCTATGGGTAGAACGGGGTTGTCACTGGTGTTTACCTTTCTAATCAGAGCCAATGGAGTAGATGGTTTAATGCCATGTCAGATGGTTTGAAAGATACACTACTGAGCCACTTTCAACTGACCCTCACTGCAAGTTTTGGCATCGACTAAGATCACCTTGCCAAATGCAAATGAAGTTGAATCACCCAAAAATGAGAGAGGTTATTGTAGACCTTGAAAACACAATCTTGTAGCACCTAATAGTTTTTTGATACCTCTCATGAGGTCTGTGATATGAGCCCTAGAAGATCATTTCCCAATTGTGCTTAGTACACCTTGGGGTCACTTGGGTTGAGCATTCTGGTGACTTTGTGGGAAGAACGGGGTTGTCACCAGTGTTTACCCAGCCAACCAAAGCTGATGGAGTAGATAGTTTGATGCCATGTTAGATATCTTGAAAGATACGCTATTGAGCCACTTTCAAATGACCCTCACTGCAAGTTTTGGCATCGAATGAGATCACCTTACCAAATGCAAACAAAGTTAAATCACCCAAAATTGAGAGAGGTTATTGTAGACCTCAAAAACACAATCTTGTAGCACCTAACATTTTTTTGATACCTCTCACTAGGTCTGAGATACAAGCCATGGAAGATCATTGCCCAATCATGCTTAGTGCACCTTGGGGTCACTTGGGTCAAGCTTGGTCGTGAGCATTCTGATGACTCCGTGGGTGGAATAGGTTTGTCACTGGTGTTTACCTAGCCAACCAGAGCTAATGGAGAAGATGATTCAATTTCAGGTCAGATGGTTTGAAAGATATGCTACTGAGCCACTTTCAACTGACCCTCACTATAAGTTTTGGCATCAACTAAGATCACCTTGCCAAATGCAAACAAAGTTGAATCGCCCAAAACCAAGAGAGGTTATTTTAGACCTTAGAAACATGATCCTGTAGCACCTAATAGTTTTTCGATACCTATCATGAGGTCTAACATACAAGCCATAGAATATCATTGTGGGTTTGAAAGATACATTGCTGAGCCGCTTTCAACTGATTGTTAGTGGTATGTTTGAAATTTGAACAATGAAATTAATCATGATTAAGCTTGTGAAATTTGAACTATGGAGCTTATTATGTTTGAGGTTTAACTTTTATAGATTGTTTGAAATGATAAAAAATAATATCCTTAAAGCATTACAAACAACAATCAAACATGTAAGAATTCAAACCATGCAAATGACATAAGTATATGACATGTAAGATCTCTTCTTGGCACTATTGGCCACCCATACATGATTTTGGTCATAAGTCCTTATGAAGAGTTTCATGACATTTAACTTTTAAATCAAATTGATTGTTACAAATTGCCATTATAGACTTCAAAAGATCTCAATTAACCCTTAAGGATCCTTTTGTCCTTCTATCTCTGATTGGATCCATGTTGACCATAGGCATCTTCATAGGTGCTCCTGCACAAGTTACAATCCACATACAAAACCAAGTTTATTGACTCAAAATACAATCTAAGAAATGTCAAATTAATGTATTGAAATTAAGCTTAACGAACTTAGAAAATAATGCACTAAGTTAACATATTACCTAGTCAAGTTTTCCTAAAGGGTAATCTCTTTGCTTCAGGGTCTCCAATAGTGCTTCATGATTAGTAGTACTAATAGTCCAAAGTTATTTTGTCTTTGGTCTTCCTTGATGCTTTGAAAACTTGACATTTGTTGCTATAACAAGGTGTGAATACATGAGAATAGTTTTGTGCTTCTCATAGTCTTGAAATGTTGGAACTCCATTCTTTCTAATCATGTACATTCGTAGCCATATTCCTGCAACAACAACTAAACCATTAGGATATGTGAACCATCACCATATATCATCAGTTGTACATGCTTTTGTTTACCTTGTACACAACATGCTAACTAATAATCTGACCTCTCATCATTCCCTTGTGGTGCAACCAATGCAAAAACATCTCCTAGCTTCAGAAGATCTGAAAGATGGTCATAGTCAATTGAAGTGTTCATGTCATCATTTTTTATAGAGAGTGTCAAAGATAAAGGAGTCAGATACTATGGAACCCATGTATCCACCCACTCACTTGACTTGCAATGATCCCAATCATACTGAAAACACATGGGGCAAATACAAGCCAACTCTCATGTCCAAATGGTCCATGTACTACTATTGGAGCTTTGGAATGAATGCATTTTTGAAGAGTCTTTCACTGTTTGACAATCCAATCTATCTCCTATAGTTCCCTCCTCAACCAACCAAAAGAATCTATGCACTATAGAATCAAGAGTCCCTCCTGTGACAATGCTAAAGTACACCAATCAACAATAGAATGAGCATCAAGAAGTATAGCACTTGAAATCCTCAATTGCTCCTTAACTAGAGCTCTCTTCACACATGCACCTACTCCATCATGCTCCCCTTTCCCATGCCCTGACTCAAAAAACCTCCAAATATGACGTACACCTCTCTCCACATGCATTATACACAACCAATAAAACATTCTGGCATTCTTAAATTGACCGGTGCAATTATCTAACCAAATGAGATGCCTATCCATAGCAATACCATTTTCCTACAAGAAGTCAAAATAGTTCTGGAAACAATCTTGAACAAACTCATGAGAGTGAGACCTGTCCTCACTCATATAAAAATGGTACTCTGATTATCTTTCACTCATCTTTTGTACTATTAGGGGAATTTCTATATGTAATGTGTACAAAAATAGCAACCTGAATGGAATTGTAATATTGATCTTGAGTCTCATTTTGGGGATGCAATGTATAGTTCTCCGCAAAGTCTACAATGGATATAATAGTTCCAATGGGGAAAGTGTCCTTACATGTCCTGAATTGTTGATCCAACCATTGAGACCTATGACTATGCCTTGCATACTTCTAAAAAGGATTTGTCTTGAAATCTAAGATAAAATCAGCAACATTGTATTCTTTTGCAACTAACTCACATCTAGAGCCTTCACCTCCACTCTTCAATGTATATTTCACTGTTTCATATACCTTTTTTTGGATGAGTGTCTTTCCAAAATTGTGTTCCAAACCCTCATGAAAACATGTTCTAAACTTGGACAAGCCACCACATCCTGAGCACTTGGTATTTAAGCAATCTTTTTTATAAAATAAACAACCATCATCTCTATGACATAAAAATTGATCTAGCAAGTCTCTTGATGATTTGGGAAGACCACTTGCACCACAATCCTCTAGTATTTCATTAGTATGCAAAGTAGAATGAATGGACTGTAATACTTCATGATGCATTGAAAACTCAACATGATATTTGCAACATGTATTCCAAATCTTAAGTGGTACACAATAAAATGGCTTCACGGATTCAAAAGACCTTTGTGATATTTTCAATGCTGGATGTGTCTCACAAAATTTTTTATACAACATTGTTTGACTTACCTCCACATAATGTTTAGGATGTGGAGTGCGGTCTCGATTGCCAACTCTCAACTTCAAGACATCCTTCACATTTGGTGACACTCTTGAGTAAGCATCCCAAAATTGTTGAATTTCATCCTTGACAACATCTATTAGCTTCTTATCAAAATGTGGAAGTCTCCCACCATAAGCCCATGTATCAATTTGAAGTGGATCATCAAGTCTTTCTCTTCTTGCAAGTGCTCTACCCAAATTTTTACAGTCTATATTGAAGTCAACACAAGTTTGTCTCATCAAACGAGCCTTTCTCAATTGATGACTTACTGAGGAGGTTGTAATAACCCTGCAAGAAACTCTCATCTTTTTCTTTGCTAATCTTCCTAATGCAATTGAGAGAATTGAAAAAATTCTTCACAACAATGGCATTTCTCTCCATTTTACTGTTCACATGAATCTTCAATTTCTCAAGCACATGTCTCATCTTTTGCATCTTTAACAACTGCACAAAAAATTGACATTGCTAAACCAATATCTTGTTTTGAAAAAATTGATCATAAAATCTTGAAGCCCGCAACCTAACGGTTCTATGTGACCTCTTTCCTTCCCAATTATTCATAATGTTCTCCTGAATTTCAATTAACCATTTACGTGTTCTTGAAAGCCCCGAATTTGAAGATTGATTATCTTTATTGCAAGGGACTTCATTTCACATATAATTTGGAGATGTATAACGTTCATGTGGTTCTTGTGCAACATTTTCATTCCCAAAGTCTACATTTTCAATCTCCATCTATGCATTTTCAAATTGAACATCCTCTTCACTTACAACTACATTTTTGGGGTCACCTTGATTAATGTTCAACATACCTTCTCTCCTTCTTTGGTGATTTTTCTTATCTTTTTCCCTATATGCTTCAATTTCTTCATCTATCAGCTTCCTCTTGCATTTAGCCTTTCAATGACTGCTACTTCCCATGGTGAGACCACAAGTCAACAAAAATCAAACAATGGGCCCCAAATCACTTTTTATTTTTGCAACGCGTGAAAAAACTATAAAATCCCATGATTGTCTCATCTGTGGGGATAGGGAATATTTTGGTCAAATATTACCTGGAAAAAATTAGGTACCTGATTCCATATCAGGTATCCAATATTCCCAGGCAGATGAAAAAAGAGCGGGAGCAAATGAAAAAAATTGAACTTTTACATATATTGATGTATATAATATATATATAGAAAAGAGGCATATGATATATATAATGTATATTATATATATACTAATGTATTATATGTACTAATGTATTAAATATACTAATATATATAATATATTCTATATATACTAACATGTATATAATATATATATATATATATATATATATATATATATATATATATATATATATATATATATATATATATATATATATATATATATATATATATATATATATATATATATTAATGTATACTAATATATTATATATAATATTACCTTTTAGCTATTTTTTTTGGTCATTTTTCCTGTAAGATACTTTTGTATATGAATTGTGGATATTCTGTGGGAAATTTTTCATTTTTTACTATAGGATGCCTTTGTATACAAATTTTGGAGAATCTCTTGCAGAAATATGGAAATTATAATCTTCCTCCTAGAGCATACATTAATGAGGTTCTTCGTGCCTTAGCAGAGGAAGTTGGCTGGATTGTTGAAGCTTACGATACTAAATACAAAAATACAGTATGTATTTTTGGCCTAATTTTTTTTCTCATTTCTTTTAGGTCTTTAAAGGTGGTCAGCTAAACCTTTGTGTTAAATGTTCCTTTTACAGCCATCGTAAACCCTAGCAAAAGGGGTCCTGGGGACTCCCTAGCAGTTGTAACCTATGATCACATGTACTATGATCCCTAGGGAGTCCCCATGACCTCTTTTGACATATTGGAAAGCTCAAGTGTGTCTTAAGGGGTCGTAGGACCCACAAAGACACACTTGAGTGTTCCAATGTGTCAAAAGGGGTCATAGGGACTCCCTAGGGGTCCTAACGCATGATAAGGCATACTAGGACCCCTATGGAGTCCCCATGACCCCTTTTAACACATTATCACACTCAAGTGTGTCTTAAGGGGTCCAAGCACCCCTTAAGACACACTTGAGCCTTCCAATGTGTCAAAAGGGGTCATGGGGATTCCCTAGGGGTCCTAATATCATGTGTTAGGACACCTAGGGAGTCCCCATGACCACTTTTCACACATTAGAATGTTCAAGTGTGTCTTAAGGGGTCCTACGACCCCTTAAGACACACTTGAGCATTTGAATGTGTCAAAAGAGGTCATGGGGACTTCCTAGGGGTCCTAACACATGATCAGGCATACTAGGACCCCTAGGGAGTCCCCATGACCCCTTTTGACACATTGGAAAGCTCAAGTGTGTCTTAAGGGCTCCTATGACCCCCAAAGACACATTTGAGCATTCCAATGTGTCAAACGGGGTCATGGTGACTTCCTACGGGTCCTAACACGTGATAAGGCATACTAGGATCCCTTGGGAGTCCCCATGACCCCTTTTAACACATTGGAATACTCAAGTGTGTCTTAAGGTGTCCTAGGACCCCTTAAGACACACTTCAGCATTCCAATGTCTCAAAAGGGGTCATCAGGACTTCCTAGGGCTCCTAACACATGATAACATGTACTAGGACCCCTAGGAAGCCCACATGACCCTTTTGGACACATTGGAATACTCAAGTGTGTCTTAAGGGGTAGTAGAGGTCCAAACACATGATAACACATACTAGAACACCTAGGCAGTCCCCATGACCCCTTTTGATAGATTGGAATGATCAAGTGTGTCTTAAGGAGTCCTATGACCCATTAAGACACACTTGAGCATTCCAGTGTGTCAAAAGGGGTCATGGAGACTTCCTAGGGGTCCAAATGCATGATAAGGTGTACTAGGAGCCGTAGGTAGTCCCCATGACCCCTTTTGACCCATTAGAATGCTCAAGTGTGTCTTAAGGGGCCCTACAATCACTTAACACACACTTGAGCATTCCAATGTGTCAAAAGGGGTCACAAGGATTTCCAAGGGGTCATAATGCATGATAAGACAAACTTGGATCACTATGGAGTCCCCAAGACCACTTTTGACAAATTAGAATGCTCAAGTGTGTCTTAAGGGGTCATAGGACTCCTCAAGACACACTTGAGAATTCCAATGTGTCAAAAGAGGTCATGGGGACTCCCTAGGGGTCCTAGTATGCATTATAAAAAGTTAGGACCCCTCGGTAGCCCCATAATGCCTTTTGACACATTGGAATTCTCAAGTGTGTCTTGAGGGGCCTACAACCCCTTAAGACATACTTGAGCATTCTAATTTGTCAAAATGGGTCATGGGGATTTTCTAGGGGTCCTAACGCATTATAATGCATACTAGGACACCTAGGGAGTCCCCATGACCACTTTTGACATAATGGAATGCTCAAGTGCGCCTTAAGGGGTCCTCAGACCCCTTAAGAAACACTTGAGCATTCTAATGTGCCAAAAGGGGTCACGAAGACTCCCTAGGGGTCCTAGTTCACCTAATCTAGCACCCCTTATGACACACTTGAGCATTCTATTGTGTCAAAAGGGATCATGGGGACTCCCTAGGGGTCCTAGTATGACTTATGACATGTTAGAACCCCTAGGAAGTCCCCATGACCCCTTTTGACACATTGGAATGCTCAAGTGTATCTTAAGTGTGTCCTAAGACCCTATAAGACACATTTGAGCATTCCAATGTGTCAAAATGTGTCTTGGGTACTTCCTAGGGGTCCTAACAAGTGATAAGGCATACTAGGACCCCTAGGGAGTCCTCATGACCCCTTTTGACACATTGTAAAGCTCAAGTGTGTCTGAAGGGATCCTAGGACCCCTTAAGATACACCTAAGTGTTCCAATGTCTTAGAAGGGGTCATCGGGACTCTCTAGGGATCCTAACATGTGATAAGGCATACTCAAACACCTAGGGAGTCCCCATGACCCCTTTTGACATATTGGAATGGTTAAGTGTGTCTTAAGGGGTCCTAAAACCCCTTAAGACACACTTGTGCATTCTAATGTATGAGGAGTCATGGGGACTTCGTAAGGGTCCTAATGCATGATAAGGTGTACTAGGACACCTAGGGAGTCTCCATGACCCCTTTTTCCAAATTGGAACACTCAAGTTTGTCCATAGGGGTACTATGACCCCTTAAGACACACTTGAGTATTCCAATGTGTCAAAAGGGTTCATAGGGACTTCCTAGGGGTCCTAATGCATGATAAGGTGTACTAGGACCCCTAGGAAGTCCCCATGACCCCTATTGACACATTCAAATGCTCAAGTGTGTCTTAAGGGGTAATAAGACCCCTTAAGACACACTTGAGCTTTCCAATGTGTCAAAATGGGTCATCTAAGCCCCCTTAAGACACACTTAAGCATTCCAATGTTTGAAAAGGGGTCATCGAGACTTCCTACTGGTCCCAACATGTGATATGGCATGCTAGGACCCCTAGGGAGTCCCATGACCTCTTTTGACACATTGGAATGCTCAAGTATATCTGAAGGGGTCCTAGGCCCCCTTAAGACACACTTGAGCATTCCAATGTGTCAAAATGGGTAATGGGGACTCCCTAGGGGTCCTAACATGTGATAAGGCATACTAGGACCCCTAGGGAGTCTCCATGACCTATTTTGATACAATGAAATGCTCAAGTGTGTTCAAAGGGGTCCTAGGGTCCCTTAAGACACACTATAGCATTTGAATGTGTCAAAATGGGTAATGGAGACACTCTAGGGTCCCTAATGCATATTAAGGTGTACTAGGACCCCCTGGGAGTCCCCATGACACATTTTGACACAATGGAACACTCAAGTGTGTCTGAAGGGGTCCTAGGACCCCTTAAGACACACTTGAGTTTTCTAGTGTGTTAAAAGGGGTCATGAGGACTCCCTAGGGGTTGTAGTACACCTTATCATGTGTTATGACTCTTAGGAAGTCCCCATGACCCCTTTTGACACATTGGAATTCTCAAATGTGTCTTAATGGGTCATAGGACCCCTTAATACGCACTTGAGCATTCAATGTGTCAAAAGGGGTCATGCAGACTTCTCAGGGGTCCTAATATGCCTTATCATGTGCTATGACCACTAGAGAGTCCCCATGAACCCTTTTGACACATTATAATGCTCAAGTGTGTCTTGAGGGGTCCTAGCACCCTTTAAGACACACTTGAGCATTCAGGCATACAAGGACCCCTAGGGAGTCCCCATGATTCCTTTTGACACATTGTAAATCCCAAGCATGTCTTAAGGGGTCCTACAACCCCTTAAGAAACACTCAAGCATTCCAATGTGCCAAAAGGGGTCATGGGGAATCCCTAGGGGTCCCAGTACACCTTATCACATGTTAGGACCCCTAGAAAGTCCCAATCACACCTTTTCACATATTGGAATGCTAAAGTGTGTCTTAAGGGGTCCTAGGACCCCTTCAAACACACTTAGGCATTCCAATTTGTGAAAAGGGGTCATGGGGACTCCCTTGGTGTCCTAGTACACCTTATCATGTGTTATGACCCTAGGAAGTCCCCATGACCAATTTTGACACATGTGAATGTTACAGTTTGTCTTAAGGGGTCCTAGGACCCTTTCAAACACACTTGAGAGTTCCAATGTGTCAAAATGGGTTAGTGAGACTCCCTAGGGGTCCTATTACACCTTATATATGTTATGACCCCTAGGAAGTTCCCATCTCCCCTTTTGTCACATTGGAATGCTCAAATGTGTTTTAATAGGTCTTAGGTCCCCCTAGGACCCCTCAAGACACACTTGATCATTCCAATGTCTCAAAAGGGGTCATGGGGACTCTCTAGGGGTCCTAACACATGATAAGGCATACTAGGACACCTAGGGAGTCCCCATGACCCCTTTTGACACATTGGAAACCCCAGGTGTGTTCAAACAGGTCCTAAGACCCCTTAAGTCACACTTGAGTGTTCCAATGTGTCAAAAGGTGTCATAGGGACTTCCTAGGGATCTTAAAAAGTGATAATACATACTAGGACCCTTAGAAATTCCCCATGACCTCTTTCAACACATTGGAATGCTCAAGTGTGTCTTAAGGGGTCCTACGACCCCTTAAGACACACTTGAGAATTCTAATGTGTCAAAAGGGTCCATGGGGACTTCCTAGGGGTCCTAACATATTATAAAACATATAAGGACCCTTAGGAATGCCCCATGACCCCTTCTCACACTTTGGAACACTCAAGTGTATCTTAAGGGGTCCTAAGACCCCTTAAGACACACTTGAGCTTTCCAATGTGTCAAAAGGGGTCATCTAAGACCTATTAAGACACACTTAAGTGTTCCAATGTGTCAAAATGTGTCATGGGGACTTCCTATGGGTCCTAACATGTCATAAGGAATACTAGGACCCCTAACAAGACCTCATGACCACCTTTGAAAAATTGGAATGCTCAAGTGTATCTAAAGGGTTCATAGGACCCCTTAAGACACACTTGAGCTTTCCAGTGTGTCAAAAGGGGTTATGGAGACTCTCTAGGGGTCTTAGTATGCCTTATCATGCATTAGGACCCCTAAGGAGTCCCCATGATCCTTTTTGGGACCCCTTAAGACACACCTAAGCATTCCAATGTGTCAAGAGGGGTCATCTAAGACCCGTTAAGACACACTTGAGTGTTCCAATGTGTGAAAAGGGGTCATGCAGACTTCTAAGGGTCCTAACACATGATAATGCATATTATGACCCCTAAGGAGTCCCCATGACCCCTTTTCACACATTAAAATTCTCAAGTGTGTTTTAAAACATCCTATGACCCCTTAAGACACACTTGAGTGATCCAATGTGTTAAAAGGGGTCATGGGGACACCCTAGGGTTCCTAGTCTATCTTATCACATGTTACAACCCTTAGGAAGACCCCATGACCCCTTTTATGACATTGGAATGCTCAAGTGTGTCTTAAGGGGTCCTATGACCCCTTAAGATACACTATATCATTCCAATTTGTCAAAAGGGGTCAAGGGGAGTTCCTAGGGGTCTTAACGTATGATAACACTTACTAGGAACCCTAGGGAGTCAGCATGACACTTTTTGACACATTGGAATGCTCAAGTGTGTCTTAAGGGGTCCTATGACCCCTTAAGACACACTTGATCATTATAATGTGTCAAAAGGGGTCATGGGGACTTCCTAGGGGTCCTAACAAGTGATAAGATGTACTAGGACCCCTAGGGAGTCCCCATGACCCCTTTTGACACTTTAGATCACTCAAGTGTGTCTTAAGAGGTCATAGGATGTCTTAAGACACACTTGAGCATTCCAATCTATCAAAAGGGGTCATGGGGATTCCTTAGGGGTCCTAGTATGTGTTATCACAAGTTAGGACCTCTAGGGAGTACCCATGAACCCTTTTGACACATTGGAATGCTCAAGTGTGTCTTAAGGGGTCGTACAACCCCTGATGACACACTTGAGTGTTCCAATGTATCAAAAGGGGTCATGGGGACTTCCTAGGGGTCTTAACACCTAATAAGCCATACTAGGACCCCTAGGGACTCACCATGACCACTTTTGACAAAATGGAATGCACAAGTGAGTCTCAAGGGGTCCTAGGACCCCTAAGATACACTTGAGCATTCCAATGTGTCGAAAGGGGTCATGGGGACTCCCTACGGGTCCTAGTACACCTTATCTAGAACCCCTTAAGATACACTTGAGAATTCCATTGTGTCAAAAGGGGTCATGGGGACTCCCTAGGGTTACTATTACGCCTTATCATGCATTAAGACCCCTAGGAAGACCCCAGGACCCCTTTTGACACATTGGAATCCCCAAGTGTGTTTTAAGGGGTCCTATGACCCCTTAAGACACACTTGAGAATTCCAATGTGTCAAAATGGGTCATGGGGACTCCCTAGGTATCCTAGTATGCCTTATGATGCATTAGAACACCTTGAGAGACCCCATGACCCCTTTTGACACATTTGAATTCTCAAGTGTGTCTTAAGGGGTCCTATGACACCATAAGACACTCTAAAGTGTTTTAATCTATCAAAAGGGGTAATGGGGAATTCATAGGGATCCTAATGTGTGATAAGGCATACTATGACCCCTAGGGTGTCCCCATAACCACTTTTGACACATTAGACTATTCAAGTGTGTCTTAAGGGGTCCTAGGACCCCTTAAGACACACTTAAAAATTCCAATGTGACAAAAGGGGTCATGGGGACTCTATGGGATTTCTAAGGCATAATAAGGCATAATAGGACCCCTAGGGAGTCCCCATGACACCTTTTGACACATTGGAATGCTTAAGTGTGTCTTAAGTGGTCCTACGACCCCTTACAACACACTGGAGTGCTCCAATGTGTCAAAAGTGTCATGGGGAATTCCTAGGGATATTAATGCATGATCAAGTTTAGTAGGACCCCTAGGAAGTCCCCATGACCTCTTTTCACATATTGGAATGCTCAAGTGTGTCTTAAGGGATCTTAGGACCCATTAACACACACTTGAGTATTCCAATGTGTCAAAAGGGGTTATGGGGACTTCCTAGTGGTCTTAACATGTGATAAGGCATACTAGGACCCCTAGGGAGTCCCCATGACCCCATTTGATACATTGGAATCCTCAAGTGTGTCCGAAGGGGTCCTACAACACCTTAAGACACTTGAGCATTCCAATCTATCAAAAGGGGTCAAGGGGACTTCCTAGGGGTCCTAACACATTACAAGGCATAAGAGGACCCCTAGAGAGTCTGCATGACCCCTTTTCACACATTAGAACGCTCAACTATGTCTTAAGGGCTCCTAAGACCCCTTAAGACACACTTGAGCTTTTCAATGTGTCAAAAGGGGTCATCTAAGACCTGTTAAGACACTCCTAAGTGTTCTAATGTGTCAAAAGGGGTCATGGGTATTTCCTATGGGTCCTAACATGTCATAAGGCATAATAGGACCCCTAGGAAGTCCTCATGACTGCTTTTGACACATTGGAATGCTCAAGTGTGTCCGAAGGGGTCCTAGGACCCCTTAAGACATACTTGAGAATTCCAATGTTTCAAAAGGGGTCATGGGGACTCCCTCAGGGTCATAGTACATCTTATCACATGTTAGGACCCCTAGGGAGTCCCCATGACCCCTTTTGGGACCCCTTAAGACACACTTGAGCATTCCAATGTGTCAAGAGGGGTCATCTAAGACCCCTTAAGACACACTTGAACATTTCAATGTGTCAAAAGGGGTCATGCAGACTTCTAGGGGTCCCAACTCATGATAATGCATACTAGGACCCCTAAGGAGTCCCCATGACCCCTTTTGACACATTAGAATGCTAGAGTGTGTCTTAAGGCATCCTATGACCCCTTAAGACACATTTGAGTGATCCAATGTGTCACAAGCTATCATGGGGACTCCCTAGGGGTCCTCGTATGTCTTATCATGTGTTACAACCCCTAGGAAGTCCCCATGACCCCTTTTGACACACTGAAATGCTCAAGTTTGCCCTAACGGGTCCAATGACCCCTTAGGACACACTTGAGCATTCTAGTGTGTCAAAAGGGGTCATGGGGACTTCTTAGGGGCCCTAACACATGATAACACTTACTAGGACCCTTATCAAGTCCCCATGACCCCTTTTGACACATTGGAATGCTCAAGTGTGTCTTAATTGGTCCTATGACCCCTTAAGACACACTTGAGCATTCCAATGTGTCAAAAGGGATCATTAGGACTTCCTAGGGGTCCTAACATGTGATAAGACATACTAGGACCTCTAGGGAGTCCCCATGACCCCTTTTGACACATTGGATCACTCAAGTGTGTCTTAAGGGGTCGTAGGATACGTTAAGACACACTTGAGCATTCCAATCTGTCAAAAGGGGTCATGGGGACTCCTTAGGGTTGCTAGTACATGTTATCATGAGTTAGGACCCTTAGGGTGTCCCCATGACCCCTTGTGACACATTAGAATTCTCAAGTGTGTCTTAAAGGGTTGTATGACCCCTTAAGACATACTTGAGTATTCCATTGTATCAAAAGGGGTCATGGGACTTCCTAGGGCTCCTAAAACCTGATAAGGCATACTAGGACTTCTAAGGAGTTCCCATGACCACTTTTGACACAATGGAATGCTCAAGTGTGTCTCAAGCTGTCCTAGGACCCCCTAAGACACACTTGAGCATTGTAATGTGTCGAAAGGGGTCATGGGGACTCCCTAGGGGTCCTAGTATACCTTATCTAGGACCCCTTAAGACACATTTGAGCATTCCATTGTGTCAAAAAGGGTCATGGGGACTCCCTAGGGGTAGTATTATGCTTTATCATGTGTTAGGACCCCTAGGAAGACCCCATGACACCTTTTGACACATTGGAATGCTCAAGTGTGTCTTAAGGGGTCCTACAACCCCTTAAGACACATTCAAGCATTCTAATGTGTCAAAAGGGGTCATGTGGACTCTCTAGGTGTCCTAGTATGCCTTATCATGTGTTAGGACCCCTAGAGAGTCCCCATGACCCCTTTGGATACATTGGAATGCTCAAGTGTGTCTTAAGGGGTTCTAGGACCTTTTAAGACACACCTGAGCATTCCAATGTGTGAAAAGGGGTCATAGGGACTCCCTAGGGGTTCTTGTATGACTTATCATGTGTTAGGACCCCTAGGGAGTCCCCATGACACCTTTTAACACATTGGAAAACTCAAGTTTGTCTTAACGGGTCCTAGGACCCCTTCGACCACACTTGAGCATTCCAATGTGTCAAAAGGGGTATGGGGACACCCTAGGTTTCCTAGTATCCCTTATCACATGTTAGGACCCCTAGGAAGTCCCCATGACCCTTTTTGACTCATTGGAACACTCAAGTGTGTCTTAAAGGGTCGTAGGACCCCTTAAGACACACTTGAGCATTCTAATGTGTCAAAAGGGGTCATGGGGACTCCCTAGGGGTCTGAGTACACTTTATCACATGTTAGGACCCCTAGAGTGTCCCTATGACCCCTTCTGACACATTTGAACACTAAATTTTTTCTTAAGGGGTCCTAGGACCCCTTCAGACACACTTGAGCATTCCAATGTGTCAAAAGGGATCATGGGGACTCCCTAGGGGTCTGAGTATGCCTTATCATTTTTTAGGACCCTTAAGAAGTCCCCATGACCCCTTTTGACACATTCCAACACTCAAATGTGTCTTAAGGGGTCTTAGGACCCCTTAGGTCCCCCGAAGACACACTTGAGCATTCCAATGTGTTAGAAGGGGTCATTGGAACTCTCTAGGGGTCCTAATGCATGATAAGGTATACTAGGACACCTAAGGAGTCCCCATGACCCCTTTTGACACATCAGAAAGCTCAAGTGTGTCTGAAGGGGTCCCAGGACCCCTTAAGACACACTTGAGCATTTCAATGTGTCAAATGGTGTCATGGGGACTTCCTAGGGGTCCTAACGCATGATAAGGTGTACTAGGACTCCTAAGGTGTCCCTGTTGGGACTTAAATTTTAGTTTTGAGGTACCATGTAAAACGCTTGCTAAAGTGCTCCTTTTGGTCCAAAATGCACATCTAAAAATGGTGTTTCCAGGTCTTGTAATGAGTGGAGAATGATTTGACACCTTGTTTATGTCCCATTGATTCAAATTGAGCTTTCATTTCACATTTTGAAATGGGTTTTGATGAGTTCGTTTGTAGGAGGTCTCTAAGTTAGAAAATTGCTAAGTGTGAAATTCACCAAGAAGGGCCAGTTGAGGGTTGAATATCTTGAATTTTGACAAGTGTCATGAAAATACGGGAGTGGGGTCTTTTTCAATGTACTTAAATTGACCTATGTTACTGATTTCAGGTCACAACAATGAGTTTTGATAGGTCTTTTGTTTCCCCTTCGGGACGTGTTTTCTCATAATTGCATAATGCACTTGTTCAACAATTCTTGGAAGCCTTGTTTGCCAAGTTGTATCAGATACCCGATGATTGGTCAAGAAAAATTAATGATAGATCTATATTTTAGACATGTTCCTCTTCTAGCCTATCCATTTTTAGCCCTTGGTGAATCCGTTTTAGTACTTTTCAAAGCCAAATCCATTTCGAGTTTTCACTATTTTGCTAAAACCAAGAAGTTCAAAAGTTTTAAGGGCTATATTTGATAGTGTGTAAAAGACACCTGTGTGATCCAATGAGAAAGCTAATGATTGGGTCATGTTGCAATCATGTTTTACTCCCACTGTGCCAAATCCAGAACCATGACCAATCTATTTGACAAGTTTTCCAGGCTCGTTCCATTTGCAATTTTCGCAAAATGTGTTCAGTTCTGTAGAGTGTTTTCCTAGAAATCCAAATGCCCTACTTGCCAGTGAATAACTTTTGACTAGTTGACTCTTTTGACAAAATTCTTTTTCCATTGTCTTGCAAAGTTGGAGTACTAACCCCAATCCCAATTTGAGCCCCCTGCCAATCCATTTGTCTTCCTTTAAAAATCAATAATGGTGATTAAAATCATTTTCTGACAAATTTGTTGTAGGAACAATTTGAACTGGGCAAGTTTACACATTAATATATTTTGATCCGGTTGTAGTCATGAAGTGCCATTTTGCAGAGTATTAGAATGTGGGTCAAAGTTCATGCATGTTCAGTGGCGGGGCCAGGTCAGGTGATTATGTTAGTTTTTGAAGCCTCTCCCAAAGGCCTTCAGATGTTAATTGGTGAATTTGCAAAGGTGTAAGAAGTTGAATGATATGATTAAAATCTTTGGGACGCCATGGTTTATTTTCACTGGGAGAATGTTTTGGTGAATGAGGATAAAGGGTGAGGCTTAAAGTGGTATGCAATATTTTGAGCATGCCAATGACCGTGTTTTCTAATTATAAAATCTAGACAATATGAGGAAAATCACAGTGAACATTGTGAAGAGAGTTTGGCATGAAACTTTAAGAGGATTACTCATTCTTGGTTAGAGTGGTACGCAAGGGACCATGAGGAAAGGTATGAAGCACTATGCCAAGTAAACTAAAAATTAATGGGGTAACTCACATGAAAAGTAATAGTTGTAAATAGATGTCCATGTTATGGATTCAGTGGACTCATGCATTAAGCTGCATAATGTATTGCTAAGACAAAGGAGTGCATGTGAAGTTGTTTTTGAGATTAGCATTTGAGGTGAAGTTGCATGTATGGGACTTCATGGTCAAACAGGTTGGTGAGCAACTCATTACTGGAGGCACTTGTTTTTGCACAAAGAGTCATTGAACCATCATTACAACACTTTGATAGTTCAATGTTGGCATTAGAGGATCAATATATTGGCCTTTTTCCCATTTCACCGATAGTACATGTTTGGTTATGAAATATTTTCACAATTGACTAGCAAAATGATTAACTACCATTGTATAATTTCTTGATTAGTTTTACTTTTCAATGCTGGGCTCAAATTTAACCTTGGGATATATATTTTGTTATCTTCTAAGACCCAAGATGTTTAACCTCTGGTCCTCTTCTTGATGTTCCATTTTCCATGGCCTTTAATGAAGTTGTAGAAGCTTTTACTAGAGTTTTATGAGATATTTGAGTGTGGGTTATGAGAAAAGGCTGAGAAGAGCTTAAGCAGTGATATGTGATTTTGTATCAGAGATGGTGAAGTGTAAAGTTGAGAAGTCTCAAACATGGAGCCAGTGCATGGTGTGGTGTGCTGACAATAGATGGAAACCTCATGCCATGATATGGATGTTGCTGCGGATAAGTGGTGGTAGCTAATATCAAAGGGAACTCACACCAAGTTTGGGAGACTCGCACATTGATATACAATGCCAGCATGTGAGTAGAGGCCTTAGAGCAACGTAGAAGGTTGTTCACGCATGACACAAGGAGCCAATGTGTATGATAAAATGGCAGCCCATGCACATACCAAAGGGGGGCACTCACATGCTTGAGAGGAGGCCTATGATTGGAGGCTTCATTATTTTAGAAGAAATTACAACTAGCGTAAGACACACTTGAGCATTCCAATGTGACAAAAGGGGTCATGGAGACTCCCTAGGGGTCCTCATACACCTTATCACATGTTACAACCCAAATCAAGTATGATAAGGAGTTATGTTTGTAAGTGAACATACAAACCTATAAATACATATAGACATATAATATATACCAATATTCATACTACCTAAAGATATAAGTGATGCGTCTATATCAAGAAATTAAACTATTTTGATTAAAGAATTATATCAATGATTAGTAACCATGTATTTACATTCAAGAAATGAAATATTTAGAATGAAATTAGCTTATTTAGAAAGAGTGAATCATATTCTAAGATGGAGTTGTAAACAACAATGCTTATGTTATTCTCTCATTTCAATATTTATTATTTGTGTGTAGATGTAAATATAACTATATACACAAAGAACATCTATTAAAGATGAATAATTATTATGATATAAGTAGATTAAAGGTAAAATTGATAGAAATATAATAGTCTTGAATAGTAATTTTAAAGGATGTAATATAAAGATTGAAAAATATTTATTGAAATATCTTTTTAGCTACAATTATGTGGACATTAATAAGAGTTAAGAAATATCAATCAACGAGAAATAAATCTATTGATGAGGAAATTAACTAAGTCTCAAAATGGTGTGTGTGAAGAGATGTGAAATCTTATGAACTAACCTTCACTTTGGCTATAACGGTTTCCAAGATATATTATTGAAAATGGTTGAGGAGAGGTGTATAAGAGAGGATGTGAGTCAGGAATCAGGGGATACGAGGGAAAAATGAGAGGAGATTGGAGCTGCTCAACTTCTGACATTATTAAAGGGAGGTATTTATGGAGCAGTGGGGATTTGGGTGACTTAAAGGGCTTAGTGTTACAGAATTGTTGCATAATATTACACAATCTATCAAGTAATATAGTTTGAGGTAAGGATACCTTTAGCCGTATTGCTTCCATTTCTATTGATAATACATTTACTACTACCACACTCATATTACTTTTCTAGCATATTAACATATAGTCCTACCATATAATTGATTTACACCAGGCTATTCTTGCATAAGGTTTGTACTTTGATCACAATATAAGACACATATATAATGCTGACCTATATCCTCTTATTTCACATTGCCATTCTATATTTAGCTAGATATGAATTGGGCTGCTCACATAAAAACATCATTGTTTTAATAATTTTTTTATGGCTGCTCACAACAAAGCATCGTTGTTTTAATAATTTTTTTATGGCTACTAACATAAAAGCATCACTATTTTAATAATTTGTTTATGGCTGCTCACATAAAAACATCACTATTTTAATAATTTATTTATGGCTGCTCACATAAAAACATCACTATTTTAATAATTTGTTTATGGCTGCTCACATAAAAACATCACTGTTTTAATAATTTGTTTATGGCTGGTCACATAAAAATATCATTGTGTGAATAATTTGTTTATGGCTGCTCACATAAAAGCATCGTTGTTTTAATAATTTGTTTATGGCTGCTCACATAAAAATATCATTGTTTTAATAAGTTGTTTATGACTCCTCACTACATCTCCACCTTTCTCCCTTAATATTAATTTTCTTAGCTTGGATATGTTTTAACATGCAATTTAATTATGTATTGCATGGTTGGAATTGAAGGCATTAAATTTCATTGTTAAACTCTCAAAAAAAACCCACCACCTCACGTGATTCATTTTTGCCTCTTGTTTTAGTGTGAAAGAAAATAAAATTAGATACTTCCCATACATTAAACTTATGATTTGTATCATTCATTAATGTGTTAGGTATTTAGATTTCATTAATTTGTATTATACATTCTAATCATTTACATTTATATATTCATATAACTTATTCTTGTGGGAATTACAAAATACCTCGGGTTCTTTATCTATGTCTAAATCTATGTTGGATAGATTCCACAAATAGAGATACACTATTTGTGAGAAGTTCTTTCTGAGATTGGGATATTTACTTTGTCTGAATAGGTTAGTCCATGTTTTAATTAATTCTATATATTAAACTATTAGTTAAAATATAGTGACATAAAATTTAGTTATAGTTACCCATGTATATTTAAAGAAGACATTCTATTGTAGAAATTTAAAGTATATATATGTGGACTTGAACAAGAGAAACATTGATGATTATATTTGCAACTGTTGATGTATCAACCAAAATATAGCATATAATTCCAAACATTAGAAAGAGAGACGGTAGATAACTTAATCATATTGTCGGATGCAATTACTCTTAATGAAATGTTAAATAGATTTTAATAGAAACTTATGTGACTTTCATGTCAAATAGAAATTCAACTAAAATCAAACATTTAATTCTCAATAATAATTTATAACAAATATATCTTATGTTATTAAGATTAGTATGATTCATGTAATATCAATTAAGGATGTATAAAAATAAATAAATAAAAATTTTAATTGATTCATGGTGTCTTCTATATGTTATTTTAAGAAAATGATGATGGTTCCTCATGGTAATTAAAATACCATGCCTTATGCTTGTGTGAGGTTATTGGGTTGTGTATATCAAAGTCAATTATACATGATTAGTAGCTATTGTGAGTTTGAATGGATAATTATATGTGTGTTGTGCCTTCTTGTAGATGCTTATTGTTATGGTTGTATATGTATCCCTTATTCTTATTTTTTTTCTTTTAGTGTAATTGCGAATAACTTGTTATTAGTTTTATTACATTTCATCATAATTAAGTTTATTATTGGAAATAGAGGAGTTATTGATTCCATCTCATCCCTGGTTATTTGGGGGGATGGCATAAGTCTTTGGAGGTGGTTGTGATTATTATTATAATGACGTTGATTATGATGATGTTTTGAATTATGCTATAATCTTAGGAGTTATTTATATTTTATTTTTTACTTGTGAGGTATTGAAGTTGAATACTATCATTAAGGTGGTTCTATGGAAGAGATGTTGATATCATAATCTCGAGAAGGTTTAATTGTGACTATTGGCATCATTGTTTTGGCAAGAGTTCTAGATAAAAATTTTGGAGATATTTTTATTTAATATCCTTCTTTTTTTTATTCCATCTCTATTTCATCCAGTGGGTGGCAGTTGATGGTGGAACTGTCTAGGGACTCTACCCTAGAAAGGGTTGCATACCCAATTTTGTATTTTATTAAAACATTTATTAATATACATATGTTGTATCCTTTAACCTTACATTGGTGAACTATTAGGATATGGCCCAAAATATAATATGTCAAACTAAGAAGCCTCTGAGCGTGAATGTAGACAAGGCCATCAATGATGAGCCATCGAGGCTTAGGTCTAGTCCCTTAGTGTTTGTCTTTAAGTTTCTAATGTAATGATTTCACTTCTTCTTAATAATGATTCTCATAGCTAAGCTATCAATAAAAAATTTATTTTCGGTGGAATATATCTAATTTTTGTATCTAGTTGTTTAGACATGTGTGTAGTTATATATTGTGTATGAATTAATGAGTATAATTTCCTTGAGTGAAGGGTTCCTTGGTGGGGCATTACACCATACAGAGTCTGCATGACCCCTTTTGACACATTGGAAAGATCAAGTGTGTCTTAAGGGGTCATACAACCCCTTAAGACACACTTGAGCATTCTAATGTATCAAAAGGGGTCATGGGGATTTCCTAGGGGTCCTAACGCATGATAAGCCATACTAGGACCCCTAGACAGTCCCCATGACCCCTTTTGACACATTGGAATGCTCAAGGGTGTCTTAAGGGGTCCTAGAATGATGTAGAGTGGACAGAGGAAGCTTGTAATCCCAAATCCAATTCACTCCTTTGGTCCTATAATGTTTCGATCCTTAATCCAAGGCTATATTTCACCAACCAATCTTTGTAACTCTATAATGGAACCTTTTCTATGGTTTCAAGATACCTCCTATACTTGTGAGACACAAACAAACTTAGTGCAAGTTTCCACTTTAGGGACAAGATCCCTGATTTGAAGACAGATTGGACTCTTAGAGTTCTACAACTCTCCACTTCAATCAGGGGTTGGAAATCACTTAGAAGTCACTAATGTACTCCAAAAAATGCAAAGGTTTTGATTCCAAACACTCAAAACACCAAATGCTTCAAAGGACCTAGCAACCCAACTAGGTCTCACAAACCTGCTTTTCGACAATAACTCTTAAAAAGTCCAAAGGACCCAAGGAAAATGTGCCACTTTAGAATACCCTTTTTGCAATTTAAAAGATCCCCAAAGTTTCAAGATTTCACTCCGCTCCTGCACTTTCAAAAACTATCTAAGGATGCAGACCTAATAGGGCCCTAGTAGGCTTGGTTATCAAAGAAAGTCTGAGAAAATGGGTGCATGAAGTAAAACCAAGGGTAGGAATCTTTCAAAGGGTTGTTACAAAGTCCAAATCCACCTTTTTTTTGTTAGCAACTGGTTGCTAATCTTCTGATTTCTTCACTTTCCTATTTTCTAGGCTCAAATCTACTTGCAGATTTGACCTAGGGCTTGCAACTTAAAATATCTCCGATAACTTCTACCAATCCTACTCCTAGAATCCTAAAATGCATCCCCAAAGATTCCATTTGCATTAGGTTTTGTGCAGATTGGATGGTACAGGTGCACTCTATACCTCCATTTGCCCAAAACCCTTCCTGAATGAGGGTTTGCAGACTATTTACAGAAAAATCCTCCTAACTTTGCAGAAACTCCACCAAAATGGCTTAAAGAAAGTGCATCAGAAGGCTAACACACTAAAGAAACTCCTTGGGCATGAGACTTCCTTCACCAGTCCGTACCACACATGTGGGGTCGAAAGAGCAGAGTTTTTTTATAAATAGAACACAAAGAATTCTTTATTAACTGCAAGAAAAATGTACATCCTCCAACCTGTTCTACTAGGAAGGTTGTTTTGAACATAAATAGACTCCTAAAACCCATCAACTACCTTGGAGTTAGTTGTCATCAGTTATAACCAGATTTCTATACCTTTTGACAAGAAATGCAAAAGTTGCATAGCAACTTTGAAAAGTTGCTTAGCAACTTTTATTGCAAAATTGCATTTTTGCCTTTTCAAAGGCTTAGAAGACTTCTAATCTACTTAGACACCTATAAAATCTTGCCTAAGGACCTTTCATGCTATTTTGATCTCAAACTATACCCTAGGCTTTATTCTAGCCCCCCTAGGTCTCTAAGGTCCCTGGTTTATAGAAACACCAAAAGGACCTAGAGCCTTTACAAATGGGCTTTAGTTTATCTAAAAATACTATAAACATTTTGAGCCATCCCAAGATTCCAAGACAAGTGTAAATATCCCATATGAAATGGAAGGCTTAATAAATGCCTTGTTATGTGTTTTGATATACCTCCATCTTGATTAGGTGTTGTGAATCCTGCTAAGAGTTTGATTGTGATATGACCCCATCATGATGAAGGTGTTGATCCTGCCAAGAGCATGTAGTGCTCTGCACCATACTGCCCTCCTCTAAAGAACTCAAGTCCCTTGAGTTGGGATTGAGTCAAACTGATATCCTACCTTTTCAATCTCTACTCTAGTCATCCAAGTGGCATCTTCATTTGGACAACCTAGCCATTTGATAAGGTAAGCATAGTAGGTACCCCTTCTGGTTTGTTTAGTGACCTTCTTGTCCAAGATACAGTCTATTTGAGGCTTCTACACTTTAGGTAGCTCAGAGACATCTGTATTGACTTTTGGACCTATTCCTGCATCATAGACATCAGTTGGTGGTTTATATGCATACAAATCAGAAATGTTAAAGATTTGGGAGAGGCCTATGTCTGATGGGAGGTCAATCTGATATGCATTGTTCCCACACTTCTTCAGAACTTTGAATGGGCCTGCTTTCTTCATCATGAGCTTTGTATATTGTCCCTTGGGGAGTCTTTCCTTTTTAAGGTGTATCATCACCAAATCACCCACTTTAAACTGTAGGTCTCTCCTCCTTTTGTCTACATTTTCTTTGTACTTTTCTGATGTGTGTTGAAGTCTATCCTTCACCTGGTCTTGTATGTCCTTCATGACTTGAGCAAAATCCTCTACTTGTGCACTCTTTCTATGCATTTCCTTGATGTTTCTAAGTTCTAGAACACCCCTTGGGTGGCTTCCATAAACAATTTGGAAGGGAGTCATACCAATGCTCCTATTTATTGAGTCATTGTAAGAGTATTTTGCTTGTGCCAAAATTGTATCCCATGCTCCTTCATGCTGCTGGGTTAGGCACCTTAATAAGTTACCTAGGGACCTATTTATAACCTCTATTTGCCCATCTGATTGTGGGTGGTAGACAGATGAAAAGTTCAGATTAGTTCCTAATTTCTTCCATAGTGTTCTCCAAAAATGGCCTAGGAACTTAGGGTCTCTATCAGACACAATTGACATGGGCAAACCATGTAACCTCACTATCTCTTTGAAGAATAGGCCAGCTATATGGGAAGCATCATGTGTTGTTCTACAAGGAATGAAGTGAGCCATTTTTGAAAACCTGTCAACAACTACAAAAATGCTATCATGACCTGATTTTGTCTTTGGCAAGCCTAATACAAAGTCCATACTTATAGAATCCCAAGGTTTGCATGGTATGGGTAAAGGATTGTATAGACCTGCATTAGAAGTGTGTCCCTTTGCTTTATGACAAACTAGGCAACTATCAACAAACTTTCTAACATCTGATTGCAATTTGGGCCAGTGATAAAATCTTTTTACTTGCTCTAGTGTCTTGTCTAGGCCAAAATGCCCTGACATGCTCCCAATGCTTTTCTTTTATTATATTCTCTCTGCAAGATCCCCTTGGCACACAAAGCTGCCCACCTTTGAACAATAGTCCTTCTTGGATCAGGTACTCTACAAAATCAGTGTGATACTTGTCTCCCATTTCTAGGCATGTCTGATATATCTCCTTGAAATCTTCATCCTTAGGATACATCTCCTTCATGACAGAGATTCCTACACTCTCAAGCTCTATGGTTTGTACCATGAGATTCCTTCTGCTTAAAGCATCAGAAACCTTGTTAACAATGCCCTTTTTATGCTTGATTGAGAAGGTGTAAGATTGCATGAATTCCATCCATTTGATGTGTCTTTGGCTAAGCTTATCCTGCCTGTTCAGAAAACTAAGAGCCTGATTGTCAGTAAACACAATAAATTCTTTTGGCAACAAATAGTGCCTCCACCTCTTAAGTGATTGTACCATTGCATAAAGTTTGAGGTCATAGACTAAATATTTCTGCTTTGCCTCATTAAGCTTCTCACTGAAGAAGGCCACAGGTCTGCTTTCCTGACTCAACACTCCCCCAATGGCTTTTGTACTGGCATCACATTCAACTGTGAAGATTTTGTTGAAATCAGGGAATCTCAAGATAGGTTCTTTTGCAATCCTCTATTTGAGAACTTCAAATGCCTTTGCAGCTTCCTTGGTCCACACAAAGTGACATTTTCTTCCTCCTTTTATAGTGTCAATCATAGGTGCTGATATGCCACTAAAATTTTTAATAAATTTCCTATAGAAGTTGCAGAGCCCATGGAAACTTTTCACTTCACTTGGGGTAGTAGGGTGTGGCCAATTCAAAATGGCCTCAATCTGAGAGGGATCCATCTTAAGGAAATCCTTAGAGATAACAAACCCAAGAAATATGAGTTCTTCTTTGACAAAGGTGCATTTCTCAAGGTTAATCTTTAAGTCCTCTTCATTTAGTCTTTTTAAAACAAGGTCTATGTGTTTCAAATGCTCCTCTTTACCTTTGCTAAATATGAGGATATCATCTAAATAAACCACTACAAACTTATTCAAAAAGGGCTTGAGGACCTCATTCATGAGCCTCATAAAGGTGCTAGGGGCATTTGATAGCCCAAATGGCATAACAAGCCATTCATAAAGCCCCTCAGTGGTCTTGAAGGTGGTTTTCCATTCATCCCCCTCTCTCACCCTTATCTGATGGTAACCACTTTTTAAGTCCACCTTGGAATAGAAATTGGCCCCTCCTAAGCAATCAAGTAGGTCCTCCATTCTGGGCATTGGGAACCTATATCTTATGGTTATTTTGTTAATAGCCCTAGAGTCAGTGCAAAGTCTCCAAGTGCCTTCTTTCTTGGGTGCCAACATGGCAGGGACTGCACATGGGCTCACACTCTTCCTAATTAGCCCTTTGGATAGAAAATCTTCTATTTGTCTTGCAATTTCTTCATTCTGCTCTAGGGTCAATTTGTATGCTTCTTTATTGGGTAAGGTGGCACCTGGTATTAGGTCAATACAGTGGCTAACTTCCATCTTTGGTGGTAAGGATGTTGGTACACTGCCTACAATTATGCCATGGTATTTGTCAAGCAAGTTTCTAACCTCTTTTGGTCCTACTCCATCCCACCACTACTCTGATTTTGGTTTATCATTTGGCTTGCTCAATACATCCTTCTTAGGCCTAGTAATTATGGAAAAACATGGAGTGTCTTTAACCTTCAAGGACTGCATAAATTCTTTTTCCCCAACTAATGCAACACTACTTACTACATGGTCTATCTTCCCATCATCTGGCAAGGGGTTCATGGTGTATTTGATGCCTTCTTTAGTAATGGTGTAAACATTGGTTTCCCCATCATGCCTAGACTTCACATCATACTGCCAAGGCCTCCCTAGTAAGAGGTGGCAAGCATCCAAGTCGGTGATATCACATAGAACTCTGTCAACATATTCTCCTAGGGTGAACTCAACCCAAGTTTGTTCATTGACTAGTGTTTGTTTCTCCTTAGTGAGCCAAGATGCCTTGTAAGGGTAGGGATGGGGTATTCTCTATAGTTTTAACTTTTCTACCATCTCCCTAGATGCAATGTTATCAGTAGAACCAGAGTCAACAACCAATTTGCATACCTTGCCTTTTACCTTGCAGTTTGTCTGAAACAGGGATCTTCTTTGTGGTGGTTCAGCAAAGTTGGGCATCTTCAATAGAGTCCTATGCAGCATCAAAAATTCTCCTTGTTCAGCATTAGCAGGCCTAGATGCAGCAGAGTGGTAGGAAGAGGTGCTCTGCCCATCTTCTTCTTCTTGCAGCAGTTGGACTCTCCTGTCCCCAGATCTTGCATTGTCTCCTCCTTTTTGTGGGCATCTAAAGGATTGATGTCCTGGTTGATTGCAGGTGAAGCACTTCCTAGTGAAAACATTACCTCCTCTGCCTCTTCCATTTCCACCTCCCCTGCTCCCACTTGATCTTCTACCTCTGAATGCTCCCCTAGAATTTGACTCTGTCTCAGAGCCCTGATTTTTGTTATCCTCCTTGAAGAAGTTGTTCCTTCCTTGGAACCTTCCTCCTTTGCCTCTAAAATTGTTTCCTCCTTTGCCTCTATTGGTATTTGACTCACCCTTCCTCTTTTGTTTTTCTTCTATCTTCAATGCTAGGTTAAAACACTGATGGACTGATTCAAGGCTGACCAAGGTTAATTCATCTGGAATGTTGTATTTCAATTCATTCACATATCTAGCTAGCTTTTTCTTGTTTGTCTCATTCACCTTTGCCCTAAGAGTCAGGTTATGAAACTCTTGGGTGTATCCACTCACATCCATATCTCTTTTCTTGAGATTGTGCAATTTCTGATTTATCAGGACTTCATAATCCTCTGGGATAAACTACCCCCTTATTTATGCCTTCATCCTTTTCCATGTGGAAATAGGATCCTTTCCCTCATCCATCCTTTCACTTTGCACAAAATTCCACCAGCTAAGGGCTGGACCCTTAAGTTTGGCCTTTGCAATTTTAACCTTTTGACTTGTAGGTATATTGTCACACTCAAAATGATTGTCCAAGGCCTCCAACCAATCTAAGCATTCATCAGGGTTTAATCTGCCATGAAAAGTGGGTATATCTCCTCCCTTGGCTCCCACTCTCTCCAATGCTTGTAGAAGTGGCCTCTGGTCTGGTGGAATGAAATCTACATAGTCTTCTCATTATATTTCTTCTCCTTCAGACTCATATCCTTCTCCTTTCTTCATCTTACCCTTCAACTTCTCCAACTCTCTTCTCATGTTTCTATTTTCTTCCTTCACTGCTCTGCTTTCAGCCATTTGTTCTTTGACAAGTTTGGCTAACTCAATGTTTGTGATCCTCAATGGGATCTCCCTCTCACCTTCTTCTCCTTCTGATATTTTATCACCTTATGACTCCTCACAAGATCCTCCTGAGGCTCTAATACCACCTGATGCAGAGTGGACAGAGGAAGCTTGTAATCCCAAATCCAATTCACTCCTTTGGTCCTATAATGTTTCAATCCTTAATCCAAGGCTATATTTCACCAAAAAATCTTTGTAACTCTGTAATGGAACCTTTTCTATGGTTTCAAGATACCTCCTATACTTGTGAGACACAAACAAACTTAGTGCAAGTTTCCACTTTAGGGACAAGATCCCTGATTTGAAGACAGATTGGACTCTTGGAGTTCTACAACTCTCCACTTCAATCAGGGGTTGGAAATCACTTAGAAGTCACTAATGTACTCCAAAAAATGCAAAGGTTTTGATTCCAAACACTCAAAACACCAAATGCTTCAAAGGACCTAGCAACCCAACTAGGTCTCACAAACCTGCTTTTCGACAATAACTCTTAAAAATTCCAAAGGACCCAAGGCAAACATGGCACTTTAGAACACCCTTTTTGTAGTTTAAAAGATCCCCAAAGTTTCAAGATTTCACTCCACTCCTACACTTTCAAAAACTATCTGAGGACGCAGACCTAATAGGGCCCTAGTAGGCTTGGTTATCAAAGAAAGTCTGAGAAAATGGGTGCATGAAGTAAAACCAAGGGTAGGAATCTTTCAAAGGGTTTTTAAAAAGTCCAAATCCACCTTTTTTTTGTCAGCAACTGGTCGCTAATCTTCTAATTTCTTCACTTTCCTATTTTCTAGGCTCAAATCTACTTGCAGATTTGACCTAGGGCTTGCAACTTAAAATATCTCTGATAACTTCTACCAATCCTACTCCTAGAATCCTAAAATGCATCCCCAAAGCTTCCATTTGCATTAGGTTTTGTGCAGATTGGACAGTACAGGTGCACTCTATACCTCCATTTGCCCAAAACCCTTCCTGAATGAGGGTTTGCAGACTGTTTATAGAAAAATCCTCCTAACTTTGCAGAAACTCCACCAAAATGGCTTAAAGAAAGTGCATTAGAAGGCTAACACACCAGAGAAACTCCTTGGGCATGAGACTTCCTTCACCAGTCCATACCACACGTGTGGGGTCGAAAGAGCAGAGTTTTTTTATAAATAGAACACAGAGAATTCTTTATTAATTGCAAGAAAAACGTACATCCTCCAACCTGTTCTACTGGGAAGGTTGTTTTGAACATAAATAGACTCCTAAAAATGATCAACTACCTTGGAGTTAGTTGTCATCGGTTATAACCAGATTTCTATACGTTTTCACAAGAAATGCAAAAGTTGCATAGCAACTTTGAAAAGTTGCTTAGCAACTTTTATTGCAAAATTGCATTTTTGCCTTTTCAAAGGCTTAGAAGACTTCTAATCTACTTAGACACCTAGAAAATCTTGCCTAAGGACCTTTCATGCTATTTTGATCTCAAACTATACCCTAGGCTTTATTCTAGCCCCCCTAGGTCTCTAAGGTCCCTGGTTTATAGAAACACCAAAACCACCTAGAGTCTTTACAAATGGGCTTTAGTTTATCTAAAACTACTCTAAACATTTTGAGCCATCCCAAGACTCCAAGAAAAGTGTAAATATCCCATATGCAATGGAAGGATTAATAAATGCCTTGTTATGTGTTTTGATATGCCTCCATCTTGATTAGGTGTTGTGAATCCTGCTAAGAGTTTGATTGTGATATGACCCCATCATGATGAAGGTGTTGATCCCACCAAGAGCATGTAGTGCTCTACACCATAGAACCCCTTAAGACACACCTGAGCATTCCAATATGTCAAAAGGGGTCATGGAGACTTTCTAGGGGTCCTAACATGTGATAAGGCGTACTAGGACTCCTAGGGAGTCCCCATGACCCATTTTCACATATTAGAACACTCAAGTGTTTCTTAAGTGGTCATAGGACCACTTAAGACACACATAAGCATTCTAATGTGTCAAAAGGGGTCATGTGAATCCCTAGGGGTCCTAGTATGCCTTATCACATGTTAGGACCCCTAAGAAGTCCCCATGACACCTTTTGACACATTGGAATGCTCAAGTGTGTCTTAAGGGGTTGTAGGACCTCTTAAGACACACTTGAGCATTCCAATGTGTAAAAAGTGGTCATGGGGACTCCCTAGGGGTCCTAGTATGCATTATCACATGTTAGGACCCCTAGGGAGTCCCCATGAACCCTTTTGAAAAATTGGAATGCTTAAGTGTGGCTTAAGGGGTCGTAGGACCCCTTAAGACACACTTGAGCATTCCAATTTGTCAAAAGGGGTCATGGGGACTCCCTAGGGGTCTTAGTATGCCTTATCACACTTTAGGACCCCTAGAAAGTCTCCATGACACCTTTTGACACATTAGAACACTCAAGTGTTTCTTAAGGGGTCCTAGGACACCTTCGGACAAACTTGAGCATTCTAATGTCTCAAAAGGGGTCATGGAGAGTCCCTAGGTGTTGTAGTATGCCGTATCACATGTTAGGACCCCTAGAGAGTCCCCATAACCCCTTTGGACACATTGGAATTATAAAGTTTGTCTTAAGGGGTCCTAAGGGGTTTTAGGACCCCTTAAGACACACTTGAGAATTCCAATGTGTCAAAAGGGGTCATGGAGACTCCCTAGAGTTTTTGGTATTTCTTATCATGTGTTAGGACCTATAGAGAGTCCCCATGACCTTGTCTAACACATTGGAATCCTCAAGTGTGTCTTAAGGGATCCTAAAACACATTTGACTTCTTAGGGGTCCTAATGTGTGATAAGGTGTACTAGGACCCCTAGGGTGTTCCCATGACCCCTTTTGACACATTAGCATACTCAAGTGTGTCTTAAGGGGTCCTAAAACACCTTAAGACACACTTGAGAGTTTCAATGTGTCAAAAGGGGTCAAGGGGACTTCTGAGAGTCCCTAACATGTGATAAAGCATACTAGGACCCCTAGGGAGTCCTCATGACCCCTTTTGATACATTAAAATGCACAAGTGTGTCTTAAGGGGTCCTGGGAACCCTTAAGACACACTTGAGAATTTTAATGTGTCAAAATGGGTTGTGGAGACTCTCTAGGGGTCCTAACACATGATAAGGAATACTAGGACCCCTAGGGAGTCCCCATGACCCCTTTTGACACATTGGAATTCTCAAGTGTGTCTTAAGGGGTCGTAGTGACCCCTCTTAACACATTGGAATGCTCAAGTGTGTATTAAAGTGACCTACGACCCCTTAAGACACACTTGATCATTCCAATGTGTCAAAAGGGGTCGTGGGGACTTCCAAGGGATCCTAACACATGATAAGGCATACTAGGACCCCTTAAGACACAATTGAGCATTCCAATGTGTCAAAAGGGGTTGTGGGGAATTCCTAGGTGTCAGAACGTGTATGCATTATTATGTGTTATGACCCCAAGGAAGTCTTCATGACCCCTTTTAACATATTTGAATGCTCAAGTGTGTCTTAGGTAGTCATAGGACCTCACAAGACAAACTTGAGCATTTGAATGAGTCAAAAGGGGTCATGGAGAATCACTAGGGGTCCTAGTATGTGTTATCATGCATTAGGACCCCTTGAGAGTCCCAAAGATCCCTTTTAACACATTGAAATGCTCAAGATTGTCTTGAGGGATCCCAGGACCCCTTAAGAAACACTTGAGTGTTCCAATGCATCAAAAGGGGTCATGGGGACTCCCTAGGGGTCCTAGTATTCCTTATCACATGGTAGCACCCCTAGGGAGTCCCCATGACCCCTTTTGACACATTGGAATGCTCAAGTGTGTTTTAATGGGTCATATGACCCAATAAGACACACTTGAGAATTCCAATGTGTCAAAAGGGGTCATGGGGACTCACTAGAGGTCCTAGTACACCTTATCATATGTTAGGACCCTTACGAAGTCCCCATGACATCTTTTCACACATTCAAATCCTCAAGTGTGTCTTAAAGGGTCCTAGGGCCCCTTGGGACACACTTGAACATTCCAATATTTCAAAAGGTGTCATGGGGACTCCCTAGGTGTCCTAGTACACCTTGTCACATGTTAGAACCCCTAGTGAGTCCTCATGACACCTTTTGACACATTAGAATGCTCAAGTGTGTCTTAAGGTGTTGTGAGACCCCTTAAGACACACTTAAGCATTCAAATGTGTCAAAAGGGGTCATGGGGTCTCTCTAGGGGTCCAAGTACACCTTATCATGTGTTATGACCCATAAAGAGTCCCCCATGACCCCTTTTGACACATTGGAGTGCTCAAGTGTGTCTTAAGGGGTCCTAGCACCCCTTAAGATGCACTTGAGAATTTTAATTTGTCAAAAGTAGTCATGGGGAGTCCCTAGGGGTCCTAGTACACCTTATCACTTGTTAGGACCTCTAGGATGTCCCCATGACCCCTTTTGACACATTAGAATTCTCAAGTGTGTCTTAAGGGGTCGTAGGACCCCTAAAGACACACTTGAGCATTCCAATATGTCAAAAGGGGTTATGGGGATGTCCTAGGTGTCATAGTATGCCTTATCACATGTTAGGACCCCCAAGAAGTCCCCATGATAGCTTTAAACATATTTGAACACTCAAGTGTGTATTAAGGGGTTCTATAACCCTTTCGGACATAGTTAAAGATTCCAATGTGTTAAAAGGGGTCAGGGGACTCCCTAGGTGTCCTAGTATGCCTTATAATACATTAGGACCCCTAGGAAGTCCCCATGACCCCTTTTGACATATTGGAATGCTCAAGTCTTTTTTAAAAGGTCAGTGCACTCAAGTGTGTCTTAAGGGGTCATAGGACCCCTTAAGACACATTTGAGTGTAGCAATGTGTCAAAAGGGGTCATGGGGACTCTGTAGGGGTCCTACTATGACTTATTAGGTGTTAAGACCCATAGGAAGTCCCCATGACACCTTTTGACACATTGGAACGCTCTCTTAAGGAGTCATAGAACCCATTAAGAGAGACTTGAGCATTTCAATTTGTCAAAATTGGTCAAGGGGACTCCCTAGGGTTCCTTGTATGCCTCCTCATGTGTTAGGACCCCTAGGGAGTCCTCATGACCCCTTTTGACACATTGGAAATCTCAAGCATGTCTTAAGAGGTCCCCAAAGATGTCATGGAGACTCCCTAGGGGTCCTAACGTATGATAAGGCATTTTAGGAACCCTAGGGAGTCCCCATGACCCCTTTTGACACATTGGAATGCTCAAATTTTTTTTAAGGGGTCCTAGGACCCCTTTGGACACACTTGAGTGTTCCAATGTGTCAAGACGGGTCATGGGGACCCCCTAGGTGTCTTAGTATTCCTTATCATGTTTTAGGACCTCTAGGAATTCCCAATGACACCTGTTGAAACATCAGAATGCTCACATGTGTCATAAGGGGTCCTAGGACCCCTTTAAACACACTTGAGTGTTCTAATGTGTCATAAGGGGACCCATGACCCCTCTAATGTTGAAACACACTTGAGCATTCCAATATGTCAAAGTGATCATGGGGACTCTCTAGGGGTTTGAACATGTGATAAGGCATACTAAGACACCTAGGGAGTCCCCATGAACCCTTTTGACACATCAGAACACTCAAGTGTGTCTAAAGGGGTCCTAGGTCCCCTCAAGACAAACTTGAGCATTCCAATGTGTCAAAAGATGTCATGGGGGCTTCCTATGGGTCCTAATGTGTGATAAGACATACTAGGAACCCTAGGGAGTCCCCATGACCACTTTTCACACATTGGAATACTCAAGTGTATCTTACGGGGTCAAATGACCCCTTAAGACACATTTGAGCATTCCAATATGTCAAAAGGGGTCATCGGGAATTCTTAGGTGTCCTAACACATGATAATGCCAACTAGGACCCATAGGGAATCCTTGTGACCATTCTTGACACATTGGAATGCTCAAGTATTTTGTAAGGGGTCCTAGGACCACTTAAAATACACTTGACCATCCTAATGTATCAAAAGAGGACATGGGGACTCTCTAGGAGTCCTAATACATCATAAGATATACTAGGACCCCTAGGAAGTCCCAATGACCCCTTAAGACACACTTGAGCATTCCAATGTGTTAAAATGGGTCATGAGGACTTCCTAGGGGTCCTAACATGTGATAAGGCATACTAGGACCAATAGGGAGTCCTCATGTCCCCTTTTGACACATTGGAATGCTCAAGTGTGTATTAAGGGGTCCTATGACCTCTTAAGACACACTTAAATATTCCAATGTGTAAAAAGGGGTCATGGGTACTTTCTACGGGCCCTAATGAGTGATAAGGCATACTAGGACCTATCAGCATTCCCCATTACCCCTTTTGACACATTAGAATGCTCAAGTGTGTCTTAAGCAGTCCTAAGACCCCTTAAGAAACACTTGAGCTTTCCAATGTGTCAAAAGGCATCATCTAAGCCTGCTTAAGACACACTTGAGTGATCTAATGTGTCAAAAGGGGTCATGGGGACTTCCTAGGGTTCCTAACATGTGATAAGGCATACTAGGACCCCTAGGGAGTCCTCATGACCCCTTTTAACACATTGGAATGCTCATGTGTGTTCAAAGGGGTCCTAGGACCACTTAAGACATACTTGAGCATTCCAATGTGTCAAGAGGGGTCATGGGGAACCTTAGGGATCTTAGTACACCTTATCATGCATTAGGACCCCTAGTGAGTCCCCATGACCCCTTTTGGCACCCCTTACAACATATTTGATCTTTTGAATGTGTCAAAAAGGGTCATGGGGACTCCCTAGGGTTTTTAATGTGTGATTAGGTGTACTAGGATCCCTAGGGAGTCTCCATGACCCCTTTTGAAATATTGGAATGCTCAAGTGTATTTGAAGGGGTTCTGTCACACCTTAAGATAGACTTGAGTATTCTAATGTGTTAAAAGAGGTCATGGGGATTTTCTAGGGTTCCTAACAGGTGATAAAGTGTACTAGGAACACATTTTCACACATTGGAACACTCAAGTGTGTCTAAAGGCATCCTAGGACCCCTTTTGACACACTTGAACATTCCAATGTGTTAGAAGGGGTCATGCGGACTCTTTAGGGTTTCTAACATGTGATAAGGTGTACGAGAACTCCTAGAGAGTCCCATGACCTCTTTTGACACATTTTAATACTCAAGTGTGTCTCAAGGGGTTGTACGACCTCTTAAGACACACTTGAGTGTTCCAATATGTCAAGAGGGGTCATGGGACCTCCCTAGAGGTCTTAGTACACTTTATCATAGTTTAAGACACCTAGGAATTTCCCATGACCCCTTTTGTCACATTGGAATGGTCAAGTGTGTCTTAAGGGGTCCTAGGACCCTCAAGTGTCTCTTAAGGGGTCCTAGAACCCCTTAAGACACACTTGAGCATTCCAATATGTCAAAAAGGGTCATGGGGACTCCCTAGGAGTCCTCGTATGCCTTATCACACGTTATCACTTCTAGGAACTCCCCATGAACCCTTTTGACACATTGGAATTCTCAAGTGTCTCTTAAGGGGTTGTAGGACCCCTTAAGATGTACTTGAGCATTCTAATATTTCAAAGGGGGTCATGGGGACTACCTAGGGGTCCTAGTATGCCTTTTCATGTGTTAGGACCCTTAGGAAGTCCCTATGACACCTTTTGACACATTAAAACTCTCAAGTGTGTGTTAAGGGGTTCTAGAACCCCTTCGAACACACTTGAGTGTTACAATGTGTCAAAGGGGGTCATGGGGACACCTTAGGGTTTCTAGTATGCCTTATCACATGTTAACACCCCTAGGAAGTCAACATGACCCCTTTTGACATATTTCATTGTACAAATGTATCTTAAGTGGTCATAGCACCCCATAAGATCGACTTGAGCATTTCAATGTGTTGAAAGGGGTCATTGAGACACACTAGGGGTCCTAGTATGTGTTATCATGTATTAGAACCCCTTGAGAGTCCCCATGACCCCTCTTGACACATTGGAATGCTCAAGTGTGTCTTAAAGGCACTTGAGTGTTTCAATGTGTCAAAAGGGGTCATGGGGATTCCCTAGGGGTCCTATAATGCCTTATCACCTGTTAGAACCCCTAGGGAGTCCCCATGACACCTTTTGACACATTGGAATTCTCAAGTGTGTCTTAAGGGGTCCTATGACTCAATAAGACACACTTGAGCTTTCCAATGTGTCAAAAGGGGTCATGGGGACTCCCTAGGGGTCCTATTATGGCTTATCATTTGTTAGGACCCCTAGGAAACCCCCATGTCACCTTTTCACACATTGAAATTATTAAGTGTGTCTTAAGGGGTCCTAGGGCCCCTTCAGACACACTTGAGAATTTCAATGTGTCAAAAGGGGTCATGGGGACTCCCTAGGATTCCTACTATGTCTTGTCATTCGTTAGGAGCCCTAGTATTCCCCGTGACCCCTTTTGACACATTGGAACACTCAAGTGTGTCTTTATAGGTCTTAATACCTCTTAAGAAACACTCAAGCATTCCAATGTGTCAAAAAACATCTTTGTATCTCCTTAGGGGTCCTAGTACACCGTATCACATGTTATGATCCCTAGAGAGTCCCTCATGACCCCTTTTGACACACTGGAATGGTCAAGTGTGTCTTAAGGGGTAGTAGGAACCCTTAAGACACACATGAGCATTCAAATGTGTCAAAAGGGGTCATCAGGACACCCTAGAGGTCCTAGTACACCTCATCACCCATTAGGACCCCTAGGAAGTCCCTGTTAGCTCTTTTTCATGTAGAATCACCAATATAGTTTTCAAACTTGACTCTCGGGTTCTCAACTCTGGATTCTTACAGGGAAAAGGCTAATTGATAAGGACCAAGTCCTTCTTCTACTTCGGGCTCCACAGACCCAGGCGGGTGTACCTATCTTCAGACTCATAGCTTCACAATGATATTAATGGAAGCAAAAATTTATTACAGAAAAATGGCAAGTGTGACAAGGATAAACTCCTTCTTTTTGAGCTTTGAAATCGGGCAGGTTAACCCACGTCATATCTACTTCTTGAAAGGATCACAACACTAGTTTATACCCTTGATACAAAATTTATCTTCTCAATCATTCAAACATACACGAAAGTAAATTATTATTTAAGTTTTGTTGAGGGTGAGATCTCTGCAAATCGAGGATAGACCAGTGCCTTATCTTCGGGTATAGAGTCAAACAATGAAACATATATTTACAAAAATCTTCTAAATGAAACACAAACAAATCCTAGATGAAGTTTCTTACAATTCATCCTCTCTTAAACATGTTTGATCATCAAATTCTTGCCAAATTCCTAAGCTCTTAGAAATTAACCTAAAGACATTACCCTTTCCTTGAAAGGAGCTAGAGATTAAAATCACAGATACCTTATAAATGGTATATCAAAACTACCTTATAGATTCAATACACAAAAGCCATATAATTCAAACAAGAAGACAATTGAAATCATGCCAGGGAATTCTATTGTATTCCAATAAAATCTCACTGTATCAATACATTTCAAAATCTGGTAAAATATCTTAAGATTTCAACAATTGAGCCAAACCTCTACAGTATATTTTTCAACCTCCTTTGAAATGAACAAGGACTTACTACTTATACCAATCAGCCATCTTGGAATCCTTGAAAGGATGCAACAAGCTTCAGATGGCTATTAAAAGATCTTGCACTAAAAATAAGATTACAAAGAGAGAAAGTTGTTTGCAACAACAAATTACAAATATCTATTTCCAACAATCCCGCAGGTGGCATCTTTATCTAAAGATATTTTAGAGTAGTTGCTAAATTTGTTGCATAAATGATGACTGCCATCTGGCTAATTTACATCATTCTTTGTTTTAAACTTTCTCTCCCTCATTTTCTGGATCAGATGCCATCTGCAACTCTATTTGGCCAGGTGTCACATTCGTGTCTATGATAACTTGTTTAACATTTTTGTCCCTTTTTACCTTGACTTTCAAAAGTTTGGAATACTAACACCTACCGCTTCTTCACCTGATTGCCCTTTCTTCTGAATCTCCTGATAGATATGTAGATTCCCAAGTCATGTAGGTTTCTTCACTTGGCCAATGAAAGGCAAGGACCTCATCTTTCTTTGGGGATAACTTTTCCCACTCAGCAACCAACTGATGAACTTCTATTCTCACATTAGCAAAGTATAACCTAGCATCCTGAAGGAGTTCAATAAAGTGTACAAATGGGGTATTATCATCTGTACATAGAATGTCATTTATTTTAGTCAGTACTCATCTACCTGTTTGCTCCATCCATTGACCTTTATCCTTGATTACCTCATCTGGCTTAATAAGACCAAGGAAAATTTGGAAATCATCCTGGAAATATCTTGTTCTTAAGATTTCTGACCTTCTTCTTATACTCTCCCTATTTACCTCAAAGTCAAAAAGATCCTTGATAACCTTGTAAGTACTTGCAAGCTCAATATTTACAACACACTGATCCTTATTTTGATCAAACCATGACCTCAGAGTATCTTTCCTTGTAGTCCATCTTTCCAAAATTTTGTCCACAGTTGCCACCTCTTTCTGAAAAGTCACTAAGACATCTGCCAATTGTTTTGCAGATTTTTATATTTCTTTAGGTCTCACCTTTGCAACAAAATGTGACACAACACCTTTTATCTTATCACCTAACCTATTCTTCACCTTTTGATCAATATCCTCTTCATCTATGGAAGGAGGAGAAGGGGAAGGGGGAAGTTCAATAATAGGGCTTGATGAGGAAGGCCCTGCAGAGGAGGAAGCTATCTAAATTTGATCTGATAATTGTATTGGGCCCTGTTCTCCCAATTTCTTTCTTAAATCTACAATTAGACTATCTCTCTCAAGAATCCCTTGTTTCATCTCACCATAAACCTTCAAAACTATTTCCAGTTTTGCAGTAAGCTCATCCTTCTCTTTAGCTTCCTTTTCTACCACCTTTGTTGTTAATTGTGCCATGGCCATTACCATACCTGATGCTTCCACCAAAGATGTATTAGTAACTCTTCTCATAATTAAACTCCCTAAGAGGTCATCTTTGACAATTTGCTTTCCTTTATCACTTTCATTCTTCCTCAAAGACCACATTACCAATGCTTGATGATTATCACAGAAAGTGACTCCTTTAACAGCTTGTTTTGCTTCTTCTAGAGTCCTATGGAGAGGAGTGGTTTGTTTTTTAACTGCATCAAACACTACTGCATCAGCTATATCCCATTCTAGGAGGATCAATACTCCTGACATCTTTACCATATCTCTTCCCTGTTCTGGAGTGATTTGTTTAAACTTTGCAGTCATCTCTGTCTTCAATTCTTCCTCTATAACTTGTAAATCCTTCTCCGGATTCTCTTCATGTTTCTTCTCACAGATTTCTTGAAATTTTTTGATGTTTAATTTCCAAAGAAACTACATAAAGGCCCTAGTTTTAACAAAAGTGTCATCAACCAAAAATTCTTCACAAGCTTGCTTGATTACAGGGTCCAATTCAGTACCTGCTAACTCCCCTGCTGTTAGATCCAACTTAGGTTCTTCCGGTAGCTCTGGCACTCCCTCATTTACTTCTTCATAAGTCATAAAGATCTGACCTAGAGCATCTACTTGCTGTACTTGTTCTGCAATCTCTTGGTCATCAAAAATTCTTATAGGAGACTATGATGGGGAGTACTCCTTTTCCACATGAGCAGGTCTCTCTTAACCTTTTCTAGATCATCCTTCATAACCTTTTCTTTTTTATCATTTAAAGTCTGGAAAATATCCTAAAAACAATTCATGAGAGTGTCTATTTTCTTCCCCATTGGAGTTATGCTTTTTAGGGGATCCCATCTTGAATCAAATTGCCAAATAAAATCTAGTGTCTTCTTGTATACCAACCATTTTTCTTTCATAACCTCTTGTTCCTATATCTTTGCTACATTCCTGATGATATCTTTAGGGAAATTAAAAATATGGTTGATCATGGCACACTTAGCTCTCTTTTTAAACATTTCATTATAGAAACCTTTTGGATCTGTTGTTCTAGCAATTGCAGTAGCCATATGGTATGGAGCCAGAATTTTATCCATGTAGACCCATCCACCCTTGGAAATTATGAATTGATGGGCAATGGTAACATTTGGGAATAAAGTTCCCTTGCCTTTCCCAGTGAGGGCACACTCCTCAATATCTCCTAATTGCCTCAAGAACTCTGCAATTCCAATCCTAAGGGGTACTTGATAGGGCAATATAAAAGGGGTCCCCTAAAACCATACAACTTGATAATAGTTGATACATTGTAGAAAATAACATCTCCCCAATTGTGTATGATGTTCAGGTTCCTAGCAAACTGGTTTGGCCTAACAAGCTGTGCTAACGTTGTTGGGATTCTTGGGTTATCTAAGACAAACAGCTTCTTGAGTCTAGCTGCAAAACGTTTATCAAAATTGATGAAACTATGATCCTTCTTATCCCAGGTCATTGTGAGGCTCCATAGTTGGACTGGCATGTCTTCACCATCCTTCTTTCTCACCAATTCCATTTCTTGTTCAAAATAGCTTTCTCCTTTGAACAGAAACATGTACATTATGAAAGAGTACCATCAAAAAGGCCTGTCACCTTCATTCTTTTGAATCTTTACTAATCCATTATGGATTAATTCAGAAATGAAAGGAGAAAAATCAAAAGTGATAGACACGTGTGCATGTAAAATTTGGATCATCATGCACATCAAGTGTATGGGCATCCTTTCACTAACATCCTCTCCAAAAACTTGACATAATGACCAATATGCACCCCTAGCTCTGAGATCAAAATATTCTATTTTAAAAGGCTCTAGAGTGTTCTGCCCCACAACAACCATTTTTCCAATTTTGGTGCAGAAATCCTTCAACAACTTGCCTCTAAAATAGTTCCTTTGTGCATTGTACACTTTCCTTAGTTCTTCAAAGTTAATGCTTTCCAAACTTTCTGAAGGTTCACTCAACCCGAACACCTTCCTGATTTCTTCAGCTAAAACTTTAAACAATAACACTCCCTTTGCATCCCTAATTTCTTTAGTGATTGGATCATAATTTTTTGCAACCTGGGTCATCAAATCTACATCTAAAAAGACACCAGGCATGACAAGTTTTCCTAAGTCAGACTGCCATATATTGCTTGCAGGGTGAGGGGCATTTCTTTGACTAAAACCTACTTTGAACAATTCTAGTCCTGTGGTATCAGAGTCACCTCTTGCGTTGATAGTACCAATCTTGGCCTCTCTAATAAAACTTGCCGTGTCATATAAACCTTCCGCTATTTTTACCCTAGGGTCTTTGGGAATCAAACTCTTATTCTTCACCGGGGTAGTGGAAGAGCCAGGAAGTAACTGCAATAAATCTTTGTGCAAACCTCTTTCACTATACTCTATTTTACCTGACAATTCTTTCCTTGGGGCCATTTTAAGGTTTATCTTTAAAAGAAACCTTTGCAAGATAGACTAAATACAGAGCTATGATTCTTTTAATAAGGAAGCAAATCGCACAAGAATTTTACCAACCTTTTTTCTCAGAAACCACCTGGGAATAGCAGCCAAACCTCAAAAATCTTCATGCCTGAATCTCTGCAAATTTTGATCTCTTTGTGCTTCTGAAAGTGCGCAAAATTTTGATATATGAGCCACTAGAGTAGTCCTTTTGACAATTAATTCAGCACGATTGAAACAATTACTCCTCTGGAAGAGTGAACTATCACTTCTTCAACGGGAAGCCTTACTTCACACCATTTTATTTTTAGTTTGAATGAGAACCATCGATCCTCATTAGTAGATGATCTAATGGCTTATCACATGATTGCATGGCGTAAAAAACACTCACGCGAACATGCGACTAACCGTCACACTAATTTTCTGTTCTTGGCGGTATCTTGTAACTTTCCTCCATTAACATAAAATGCTATTCACATGATCGCATAGCTTAAAAGAAGCTTATGTGAACATGTGAAAACCTATTACCATTCACCATCACTATCTTCTTTTAAGCTACCAGTCCCACCTCATCTTTGTCAATAAAGAAATTCCACGTTTGCAACACCTGGCAGAATGTCAGGTACTTTCTTTCTTTTCGAGCACTGGTGTCTGCTGAAGCTAACCAATGAGAAAACATCATTTATGCACATCTTTCAAAGGTTTCACTAGAGAATCACACTTGATTCAACACAAAATCAATATCCTATCACATAATCACATAGCTTGGAAGATCCCATGTGATTATACAATAGCCATCTGATCTTCCCTTTACTATTTTAAACCCTCAGAGATTCTTCTGTTACCAGCCTTACTGTTCTCAACAAATAGAAGGCCACCACTTGTGAGATACTTGTTAGTGGTCCCACCTTGTTTCCGCATCAGGCTTTTGTTATAAGATCAATGGTTATTTCGCATGTTCGCATGGCTTGGAAATATTCCATGCGAACACGCGACCACCATTAGATCTTCTTTGAAGATTCACAGTTGGATGAACTTGAAACATAAGATATGCTATTTATACCACCGGGTTTCTAGACTTAGGAAGAAATATAACCCCCGCGTAAAAATACATGCATGTGCTCTTTAATGGACCTAAGTGACTTAAAAAGTAATGCTCGAAAAGAAATAAAGTAATTGACTTAAGATTTATTTTGAAAATGGCAAACATTTTGGGGTTTTTGACATGAATTCAAAATTCTTCAAGGACAATACCCAGGGTAAGGAATTTTGAAATAGGGTTATGACAATTTTTTAAGACATTCTGACACTTGTACCTAGGACAACTTCACAAACCAGAGGACTAAACCAACATTTGGACAAAAACCTCAAAAATTTAAGAATACTCCCAACAGTCCCCATGACACCGTTAAACACATTGGAACACTCATGTGTGTCTTAAGGGGTCCTATAACCCTTTCAAACACACTTGAGTGTTTAAATGTGTCAAAAAGGGTCATGGGGACTCCCTAGGTTTCCTAGTTCACCTTATCACGAGTCAAGAATCGTAGAGAGTCCCCATGACCACTTTTCACACATTGGAATGCTCAAGTGTGTCTTAAGGAATCCTAAGACCCCTTAAGACACATTTGAGGATTTCAACATGTCAAAAGAGGTCATGGGGACTCCCTAGGGATCCTACTATGCATTATAATGTATTAGGACCCTTAGAAAGTCTCCATGACCCCTTTTGACACATTGGAATGCTGAAGTATAATTTAAGGAGTCATGGGGACTCCTTAGGGGTCCTAGAATGCCTTATCATGTGTTAGAACCCCTAGGGAGTCCCCATGACACCTTTTAAGACTCCTTAAGATACACTTAAGTGTTCCAATATGTCAAAAGGAGTCATGAGGACTCCGTAGGGGTCCTAGTACACCTTATCAGGCATTAGGACCCTTAGAAAGTCCCCATGACATCTTTTGACACATTGGAATGCTCAAGTGTATCTTAAGGGGTTGTATAACCCCTTAAGAGACACTTGAGCATTCCAATTTATCAAAAGGGGTCATGGGGACTCCCTAGGTGTCCTAGTATGTCTTATCATGCATTACGACCCCTAGGGAGTCCCCACAACCCCTTTTCACATATTATAAAGCTCAAGTGTGTCTTAAGGGGTTCCAAAAGGTGTCATGAGGACTCCCTAGGGGTTCTAATGGATGATAAGGTATTCGAGGACCTCTAGGGAGTCCCCATGACCTCTTTTGACACATTGGAACACTCAAGTGTGTTTAAAATAGTCCTACAACCTCTTTGGACAAACTTAAGTGTTCCATTGTGTCAAGAGGGGTCATAGGCCCCCTCTAGGTGTCCTAGTATGGCTTATCACATGTTAGGACCCTAAGGAAGTCCCCATGACACTGATTGAAACAATAGAACACTCAAGTGTGTCATAAGAGGTACTAGGACCTCTTAAGACACACTTGAGTGTTCCAATATTTCAAAAAGAGTCATGGGGACTCCCTAGGGGTCTTAATAAAACTTATAATGTTTTAGGAGCCTTAGAGAGTCTCCATAACTCTTTTTAACATATTGGAATGCTCAAGTGTGTCTTAATAGGTCCTAGGACCCCTTTGAACACACTTGAGTGTTCCAATATGTTGAAAAGGGTCATGGAAACTCTCTAAGGGTCCTAGTATGCCATATCATGCATTAGGACCCCTTGAGAGTCCCCATGACCCCTTCTGACACATTGGAATGCTCAAGTGTGTCTTATGGGATCCTAGGACCCCTACAAACACACTTGAGCTTTCTAATGTGTCAAAAGGGGTCATGGGGACTCACTAGGGGTTTGAGTGAATCTTATCACATGTTAGGACCCCTAGAGAGTCCCCATGACCCTTTGTAACACACTAGAACACTCAAGTGTGTTGTAATGTGTCCTAAGACTCCTTTGGACACACTTGAGTATTCTAATGTGTCAAAAGGGATCATGGGAACCCTAGGGGTGCCAACAGGCTTTATCATATGTTACGACCCCTAGGAAGTCCTCATGACCTATTTTGACACATTGGAACACATGAATATGTCTTGAGGGGTCTTAAGACCCTTTAGGATCCCTTAAAACACACTTGAGCATTCCAATGTGTCAAAGGGGTCATGGGGACTCTCTAAGGGTCCTAACACATGATAAGAAAAACTAGGACACCTAGGGAGTCTCTATGAACTATTTTGACACCTAGGGAATCTCCTACAACCTAATAAGACACACTTGAGCCTTCCAATGTGTCAAAAGAGATCATGGGGAATCTTTAGAGGTTCTAGTATGCCTTATCACATGTTAGGAACCCTAAGAAGTCCCTATGACACCTTTTCAAACATTAGAATCTTCAAGTGTGTCTTAAGGGGTCCTAGGGCCCCTTCAGACACACTTGAGCATTACAATGTGTCAAAAGGGGTCATGGGGACTCTCTAGATGTCCTAGTATTCTTTGTTACACATAAAGACCCCTAGTAAGTCTCCATGACCCTTTTTGACACATTGGAACACTAAAGTGTGTCTTAAAGGTTTGTAAGACCCCTTAAGACACACTTGAGCATTCTAATGTGTCAAAAAGGGTCATGAGGTCTCTCTAGAGGTCATAGTACACCTTATCACATGTTATGACCATTAGAGAGTCCCCCACAACCCCTTTTGACACATTGGAATGCTTAAGTGTGTCTTAAGGGGTGTTAGGATTCTCAAGTGTGTCTTAAGAGTTCCTAACACCCCTAAAGATACACTTGAGCAATCCAATGTGTTAAAGGGGGTCATGGGGACTCCCTAGGGGTCCTAGTATGTCTTATCACATGTTAGGACCTCTAGGAAGTCCCCATGACCCCTGTTGAAATATTAAAATTTTCAAGTGTGTCTTGAAGGATTGTAGGACCCCTTAAGACACTCCTAAGCATTTCAATGTGTCAAAAGGGGTCATGGGGACACCCTAGGAGTCATAGTATGCCTTATCATGCATTAGGACCACTAGAAAATCTCCATGACACTTTTTGACACATTAGAACACTTAATTGTGTCCTGGTATGGCTTATCACGAGTTAGGAACCCTAAAGAGTCCTCATGACCACTTTTCACAAATTGGAATGATAAAGTGTGTCTTGAGGGGTCTTAGGACCCTTTAAGACACACTTGAGCATTGCAATGTGTAAAAATGGGTCATGGGGACTTACTAGGTGTTGTAGCACCACTTAAGACATACTAACTAGTCTAATATGTCTAGAGAGGTCATGGAGACTCCCTAAGGGTCCTAGTATACATAAAAAAGAACCTATTTCATGACCCACCACTTTGAGGATGTTTATTATACATAACAATGAACCTATGTTCTAATTTTCATGTCAGTTTAATATCATTTGATTATGTTTTAAACCCCTCAAATTTGGTAGTTTATTGCTATCATGCACTTATAATTATTCAGAATTCTAAGTGCCCATGTTTGACTACTTATAACTTTTGACCATGTGACCCAATTGAAAAAAATATTTTTGCATTGTATTCTACTGATCAAATACTTCTTATGTTTCAATTTTTAAGTCTTGATGAATTCATTTGTCCAGTTTACCAAAATGATTCTACATACAGTTTGTCAACATTTTCTAAGAGTGCATCACTCAGAAACCATTTATGTTTTTCCTCACAACTCAAAAAATATGAACTAGGTTGGGCTAAATTTTATGTATGTATGAGAAGACAATATGTGCTTTGTACAGCAAAAAATTTTAAAAAATCTAGTTTGAAAATCAAAAGTTATAATCTTTTGAGTACTAGCAGTAATAAAAAATCAGCAACGCACTTAGTCTCCAAATCTCATAATGAAAATAAAAATAAAAAATCATCTGGAGATCTAGAGACTAAAGAATTTAAAATTTAAAAAAATGTAGTCTCTAAGTCTTATAAAGAAGAAAAGTACATCTAGAGATTTGAAGACTAAATTAAAAAATAAGAAAAAAGCTTATACTTAGTCTCCAAATCTCATAATAAGAAAAGTCAATTTTGAGATTATGAGACTAGAAATAAAAAATTAAAAGAAAAGGTAGTCTCATAATCTCAAGAAGAAAAAAGTACATTTGGAGACTTGGAGACTAATTAAAAAATAGAAGATAATGTAGTCTCCAAATCTCATAAAGAAAAAAGCACACCTGGAGATTATGAGACTAAGGAAATAAAAACTAGAAAAGAATTCTAGTCTCTAAGTCTCATAAAGTAGAAAAATACATCTGGAGATTTGGAGACTAAATTAAAAATAGAAGAAAAAGGTGCACTTAGTCTTCAAATCTCATAATAGAAAAATTTAGAGATTATGAGACTAAAGGGAGTCTCCAAGTTTCATATTGAGAAAAGTCAATCATGAGATTATGAGACTAGAAATAAAAAATTAGAAACAATAGTAATCTCATAATCTCATAAAGAAGAAAAGTACATTTGGAGATTTGGAGACTAAATTAGAAAAGAAGAAAAATGTAGTAGTTTCCAAGTCTCATAATAAGAAAAGTCAATTCTGAGATTATGAGACTATGAATTAAAAAATAGAAGAAAATTTATTCTCATAATCTCAAGAAGAAAAAAGTACATTTGGAGACTTGAAGACTAATTAAAAAATAGAAGAAAATATAGTCTCCAAATCTCATAAAGTAAAGAAGTATATTTGGAGACTTGGATACTAAAGAGAAGAAAGTGTAGTAGTCTCCAAATCTCATAATGAGAAGATTATGAGATCTAGCGACTAAAGGAAGTTTCGAAGTCTCAAAATGAGAAAAAGCTATCTAGAGACTTGGAGACTAATTAAAAAATAAGAAAAAAAAGTAGTCTCATAATCTCATAAATAGAAAAAGTAATTTGGAGACTTCGAGACTAAAGTAAATAAAAGAAAATAAAAAAGTTATTATGATATTTAGAGACTAAAGCAATGAATGAAGTAGTGACAAGTGACAAGTTCTGGTGACATGTGCAGATTTTAAAAGAAATAAAAGATTCAAAAGATCATAAAGTGGAAACATTAGATAACTTCTAAATTTTTTATTAACAGAGCTGCTCACGGGAAATAATGCTGCAAATTTAGTTTTTATCTAAATATAGTAGTATTATATATTTTTGGAAATGCCAAAAGATAACGAATGCAATGATGATAAAAAATAATAATAAATAAATAAATAAAAATAAAAAATAAAAAAAATCCAGGCGAGTTGATGCGAGCAGCAAAGGGTTTTTAATCTGGGATCAGATTTTGCAAAGATATTTTTCTAAATATACTTGATTTTTGCAAATCCAATAGAGGGAATGAATCAAATTTTTAATAGATGAAAGGATAAGGATAAATTCAGAGAATTAATGATACAGAATGAGAATTTTAAAGTGGCAGATGAAATTAGATATATTTTTTTGAAATGACAAAAGAGATCAGATATTTTGAGAAGATAGATATTTTCAAATTTGGAAGCATCCGGAAAGATCATATTTTCAGATTTTTTTAAATGAGAATGAAATTAGATTGCAGACAGGTGTTGATCCAGCATAAAATTTAGGTTTTCTCTGTTAGAGTCTATTTATTCATTTCTTTTCTCTTTGTAAAGGGTTCTTAGTTCTATTTCTATTTTTTCCTATTTTTTGTAGAAGAACCCTATGACTGCTCTGTTGTGAGTATGTTTTTAAATGATAAAATTTTGAACTTATTTGTATAGCAGATTTATAGTTTTATGTCTAAATTCCTAAACTTTGAAGCTTTGTATGTAATAGACAGGTTTATTTTTAATGGAATACACTATAATTTCTATTTTATTTTGTTATTGTCTTTTCACTCTATGTTATGCTCTTGTATGTTTTGACTTGTAAGGCATTTGCAAACATCCCAGCTACAAGGTAGTTTGTTTAATTATTTGTGAGTTTCTCTCAAGGACAGGATTAAATTTCATAAATAGTTTTAGATAGTAGACATATGTGTTAGGATTTTGATCATAACAATATAAAATTGATAGAATAGTTTGTAAGACATTCTATTCAGATTGCATATAGTTTGTAAAACATTCTATTGTATTCCTTTGGATTCTTCTTGTGTATTTATATTCAAACTATTTTGCCCAATGGAATAGGCACTGGCTGTTTGTTATACAATCATTTTTATGTCATCAAACACTAAAAAATTATTACCAATTCATTTTTATATTAAGTTCATGCATATTGTGAAAGAATTGTATCTAGGTGATATAGTTCAGCTTTGTTGATTTCTTGGAGAGAGAATCAAAAAGTTAGCCTTCCTTGAGTTAAACTCATAAAAAGAAGAAGGATTTATGTCTTTATTTCCATTGTCATGTTGTTACATTTATAAGTTCATTTGTCATATTTTGTAGCAGGTTGTTCTCAGCTGTTTACAAAATTATCTTTTATTGAAGTAGATTTGAGTAACACAATAGCATGACAGTGGAGAACTAATCCACTAATCAAAAGCTTACTTGAAATATAGTAACTTGTTCATAGGCAATACCCACCTGAGTTTTGTGGAGCTTGAAGAAGAAGGAGAATCTTATCCAATCCTCATCAATTAAGCTTTTCTCGCAAACTTGGAGCCCCTTTTTATCTTAGAATCAAGTCCATATTTTGTCAAGTTTGACTCAGAAGAAAAATCCTTAACAAAATGGTGACTCTGTTGGGGATTAGTTTTGCAATCAGACAAGTAACACAGGTTCCTAGTTGAGTTTGACTCCTGGCCTGTTTGTTCATAAATCCAGTCATCTGCCATATCTAGTTGAGGAAAGAGATATAAATCTTTGTAAATCTGAAAGTCCTTCAGATCATGTTTACTAGCCTGGTTGTTGTTATTATTAAGAAGTGATTCTAAATATCTTCTTGGTGAAGGAGTATCTCACATACCATTAACTTGCTGAAAGTCTATTATCTTTGTTAAAACCCAAGTTCTATACAGTCTCACAGCAGTGAGTGGTGACTCTGAAAGACTTCTGCACCAGTGTGCATTTAGATGAAGGAAAATTTATGATCAGTTGGGAACACTTGCAACAAGGAACTGGTGGATGCTCGAAAGATTTAGTGGTGGAAGACAAAATCAAAAGGAGATTTAGAAGGGCAGAAACAAAAGATTTTTCCCAGGTATTCCTCAAAGTTTTATGAAATAAATTGTTTCCTTGCCAAGTGAAGAAGTCACTAAAAGAAGGAATATAAATTTAAAGTCTTTGGTCATACTTCTGGTTTTATATTTTTCAAACATCAGATTCAGAAGTATGGTATATTTTTATGAGAAGTGATTGCATAATCAGATAAAAATCTTTGTGAAAAAGAAGATGTGTTAATGATAAGCAATGCAATGGAGAGTTTGGATCCAAGAAATCAAGATATGATGTCTATATCTGAAAGTTATCCAGCAGATCTTGGAGAAATTCAAAAGGATATTGCATTGTTAAATCAGAAAATACAAGATCAAGCTGTATTATTTTTGAAAAGACATGTAAGAGAAATAAGTAAAGAATCCATATATGCATTTTATGGTTTTCCAATGGATATGATGAGTTGCCAGAAGGGATGGAGCTCCAAGAGTCTGCATATTTTTATTTATTGTTAGAAATTTATATGCCTAAGTCAGTAGAATGGTCTGCAAAATGTAAAGAGGAAGGCATTGAACTTGTTAAAAAATGGATAAATGAGTTTGAAGAATGTGAATCTGAAAGTATTAGTGATGCTGACTTTAGTTGTGATGAAAATGATGACTATGATGTTGATAGTGAAATAGATAAATATCAAGATGTTAGTGATGAAAATCTAGTTGTGAGTGTTTCTATTAGATTCAAAGATTTGTCTTATTATCAGCATAGCAGAGCAGACCTCTATTCTCAGATTAGGGAGGAGTCTTGTGATCAACAAGAGAAAAATTATTATGCAAATGAGAGTGACTATGATGATTCTTTTGCTCAAAGTAATGTGAGCCAAAAGACTTCAATCTTTGTTCTTAATGAACAAGATATCGGCAACAGCAAAGAAGAGGTTAAAGGCAATGAAAGTGAAGTCCAAAGTTCACTAAGAAGTGAAGAAATATCAGAACTATTAGCTACTAATTTTCAGAAGTATGCACCAAATGTAGACCCTACTTTGCAAAGCCCAGCTGATATATGCTTTGATAGTGAAGATATGGAAGTGGATGCAATGTATGAAACTTATGCTGATTTTTCTTTTCCTACTTCTAAAGTAATCAATGTGCAAGATAAAAATATATGACTGGAAGAAATCTAATTTTGTTAAGTATGATAAATATGATGACTCATATGCTGTTGAGAATTCAGACTTTGATGATTTTAATATGGATGATTCTTGTGTACATCAGAATACTGATTACTCTTTTCAGGAGAGTCAGAGATCTATATGTGTATTTTCAGATTTGACAATGGCAAATGAATTGATATTTGATGATTCATTTTTAGATTTAGAGGATGCCTCTAAGGGCTCTTGTTAGCAATCCATATCAGGCCTTTAGCAATCAAATATTTGTATGGAAGAGTTCCATCCTAGTTTGCAAAATAGTATTGAGAATGAAGATTGTGTTTTAGTGCAAACTAGTTTTCATAAAGACTTTGATTTCATTCATGAAAGTGAGCTACAATATTTTTTTGCCCAGCAAGTTAGTAGTAATAAAGATAGTGATGCTTTGACATCATATAATGATCAGCATTCACCATGTTTCAGTGATATTTTTCAAGGTGATGCTGAGTTTGTTGATTATCTTTTGTTTGATGTGCTGAAGGACAATGACAATATTTTCAATCAGACACATGGAAGCAATAACTTCAGTTTGCCTTTGATCTATGGAGATGAAAATCAAATGTATGATATAGGTAAGAGCTTAATCCAATTTGAGGGTTTGGGCCTTTTGTAAATAATTTTCCTATATATAGTCGCTTTCCCTTTCAGTTATGTGGTGTGTTTGCTTTCAGTAGAGGTTCCCTTTTTTGAGAAAAGGTGTTGGGAAGAGGAAAGATGAATGAAAAAATAGAAGTTTTAAAGAGAAAATCAGAGTTAGTTTTGGGGTGGTCTACTCTTCTAGAAGATTCTGGTATTCTTGCCATGATCTTGCGATCAAGCATCCACAGTTAGAGCCACTATTGGTACTCTCAAATTTGGTTCAAATTTAGAGTGACTAATTAAAAAAATTTCTATAAGGCAAAGTGGATACTCTTAAAAAAAAAAAATTGAGAAGACCTAATTAGTATGCTTGTAAAAGACGCCCTGATAATTTTCATGAGATGCAAATGGGAAAATAGGTTCAACACCTTGTAATTGTCATGTACAGTGGGTTCCAGCTTCTAAGTTTCAATTTTGACATATTTAGGGACTTTCTATTTTAAAGTGTTTTTTCAAAATTTACATTTTTGCCTAAGTGTCAAACAAAGTAAAGTAGCCCAGTTTGTTTTTGAATATCTTCTGTCAAGAAATATTTCATGACCCACCACTTTGAATATATTTAGTATACATAACAAAGAACCTATGTTCTAATTTTTACGTCGTTTCAAATTTATTTGATTAGGTTTTAAACCCCTCAAAGTTGGTAGTTTATTGCTGTCATGCACTTATAATTATTCAGAATTCTAAGTGCCCCTGTTTGACTACTTATAACTTTTGACCATGTGACCCAGTTGAAAAAAACATTTTTGCGTTGTATTCTACTAATCAAATACTTCCTATATTTCAATTTTTAAGTCTTGATGAATTCATTTGCCCAGCTTACCAAAATGATTCTACATATAGTTTGTCAACATTTTTTAAGAGTGCATCACTCAGAAACCAATCATGTTTTTCATCATAACTCAAAAAATATGAACTAGGTTGGGCTAAATTTTATGTATGTATGAGAAGACCATGTGTTCTTTGTACAACAAATTTTTTAGAAAAATCCAATTTGAAAATCAAAAGTTATGATTTTCTGAGTATTAGTAGTAATAAAAAATCAGCAATGCACTTAGTCTCCAAATCTCATAATGAAATAAAAAAGAAAAAAATCATCTGGAGATCTGGAGACTAAAGAATTTAAAATTAAAAAAAATGTAGTCTCTAAGTCTCATAAAAAGAAAAGTACATCTAGAGATTTGGAGACTAAATTAAAAAATAATTTAAAAAATTTCTACTTAGTCTCCAAATCTCATAATAAGAAAATTCAATTTTGAGATTATGAGACTAGAAATAAAAAATTAAAAGAAAAGGTAGTCTCATAATCTGAAGAAGAAAAAAATACATTTGGAGACTTGGAGACTAATTAAAAAATAGAAGATAATGTAGTCTTCAAATCTCATAAAGAAAAAAGCACATCTGGAGATTATGAGACTAAGGAATTAAAAACTAGAAAAGTACATTTGGAGATTTGGAGACTAAATTCAAAATAGAAGAAAAATGTGCACTTAGTCTCCAAATCTCATAATGAGAAAAGTCAGTCATGAGATTATGAGACTAGAAATAAAAAATTAGAAGAAATAGTAGTCTGATAATCTCATAAAGAAAAAAAATACATTTGGAGATTTGGATACTAAATTAAAAAAGAAGAAAAATGTAGTAGTCTCTAAGTCTCATAATAAAAAAAAGTCAATTCTGAGATTATGAGACTAGGAATTAAAAAATAGAAGAAAAGGTAGTCTCATAATCTCAAGAAGAAAAAAGTACATTTGGAGATTTGGAGACTAATTAAAAAATAGAAGAAAATGTAGTCTCCAAATCTCATAAAATAAATAAGTACATTTGGAGACTTGAAAACTAAAGAGAAGAAAATGTAGTAGTCCCCAAATCTCATAATGAGAAGATTATGAGATCTAGCGAGTAAAGGAAGTCTTCAAGTCTCATAATGAGAAAAAACTATCTAGAGACTTGGAGACTAATTAAAAAATAAGAAAAAAGGTAGTCTCATAATCTCATAAATAGGAAAAGTAATTTGGAGACTTCGAGACTAAAGGAAATAAAAGAAAAAAAAAAGTTATTATGAGATTTAGAGACTAAAGCAGTGAATGAAATAGTGACAAGTGGCAAGTTCTGGTGACATGTGCAGATTTTAAAAGAAACAAAAGATTTAAAAAATCATAAAGTGGAAACATTAGATAATTTCTAAATTTTTTATTAACAGAGCTACTCACGAGAAATAATGTTGCAAATTTATTTTTTATCCAAATGTAGCAGTACTATATATTTTCAGAAATGCCAAAAAAGGACAGATGCAATGGTGATGAGAAAAAAAAATCTGGGTGAGTTGATGTGAGCAGCAAAGGGTTTTTAATCCGGGATCAGATTTTGCAAAGATATTTTTCCAAATATACTTGATTTTGCAAATCCAGCAGAGGGAATGAATAAGATTTTTAATAGATGAAAGGATAAAGATAAATTCAGAGAACTAATGATAAAGAATGAGAATTTTAAAGTGGCAGATGAAATTGGATTTTTTTTTAAAGGGCAAAAGAGATCAGATATTTTGAGAAGATAGATATTTTCAAATTTGGAAGCATCCGGGAAAATCATATTTTCAGATTTATAGTTTTATGTATAAATTCCTAAACTTTGAAGCTTTGTATGTAATAGATAGATTTATTTTTAATGAAATACACTGTAATTTCTATCTTATTTTGTTATTGTCTCTTCACTCTACGTTATGCTCTTGTATGTTTTGACTTGTAAGGCATTTGAAAACATCCCAACTACAAGGTAGTTTATTTAATTATTTGTGAATTTATCTCAAGGAGAGGATTAAATTTCATAAATAGTTTTAGAGAGTAGACATATGTGTTAGGACTTTGATCATAACAATATAAAATTGACAGAATAATTTGTAAGACATTCTATTCAGATTGCATGTAGTTTGTAAGGCATTCTACTATATTTCTTTGGATTCTTCCTGTGTATTTATATTCAAACTCTTTTGTGCAATGAAATAGGCACTAGCTATTTGTTATACAATCATTTTTATGTCATCAAACACTAAAAAATTATTACCAATTCATTTCTATTTTAAGTTCATGCATATTGTGAAAGAATTGTATCTAGGTGATATAGTTCAGCTTTGTTGATTCCTGGAAGACAATCAAAAGGTTAGCCTTCCTTGAGTTCAACTCATAAAAAGAAGAAGGATTTATGTCCCTATTTCCATTGTCATGCTGTTACATTTATAAGTTCATTTGTCATATTTTGTAGCAGGTTGTTCTCAGCTGTTTACAAAATTATCTTTTATTGAAGTAGATTTGAGTAACACAATAGCATGACAGTGAAGAACTAATCCACTAATCAAAAGCTTACTTGGAATATAGTAACCTGTTCATAGGTAATACCTGTTTAAGTCTTGTGGAGCTTGAAGTAGAAAGAGGATCTTATCCAATCCTCATCAATTAGGCTTTTCTTGCAAACTTAGAACCCCTTTTTATCTGAGAATCAAGTCCATATTTTATCAAATTTGACTCACAAAAAAAATCTCTAACACTTACGACCACTTAAAATAGACTTGAGCATTACAATGTGTCAAAAGGTGTCATGGGGACTCTTTAGGGGTCCTAACAAGTGATAAGGTGTACTAGAACCCCTAGGTAGTCTCCATGACCCCTTTTCACACATTAGAACACTCAAGTATGTCTGAACACATACTAGGAACCCTTAAGACACACTTAAGCATTTCAATGTGTCAGAAGTGGTCATGAAGACTCTTTAGGGGTCCTAACATGTGATAAGGCATACAAGGACCCTTAGGGAGTCCCCATGACCCCTTTTGACATATTTTAATGCTCAAATATATTTTAAGGGGTTGTAGGACCCCTTAAGACAGACTTGTGTGTTGCAATATGTCAAAAGGGTTCATGGGGACTCCCTAGGGGTCCTAATACACATTACTATAGGTTAAGACCCTTAGGAATTACCCATGACCTATTCTGACACATTGGAATGCTCAAGTGTGTCTTAAGGGGTCCCAACACCTTTTTAGACACACTTGAGCATTGCAATGTGTCAAAAGGAGTAATGGGGACTCCCTAGGTCTCCTAGTACACCTTATCATGTGTTAGGACTCTAAGAATTCTCCATGACCCCTTTTGACACATTAGAATTCTCAAGGGTCTTAAGGGGTCATAGGACCCCTTAAGACACACTTGAGTATTCTAATGTGTCAAAAAGGATCATAGGGACTCCCTAGGGGTCCCAGTATGGCTTATCATGTGTTAGGACCCCTAGGAAGTCCCCATGACACATTTTGACACATATGAACACTCAAGTGTGTCTTGAGGGGTCTCAGAACACTTTCGAACACACTTTTATGTTCCAATGTGTCAAAAGGGGTCATGGGGACTGCCTAGGAGTCCTAGTATGCTTTATCACACGTTAGGACCCCTACGAAGTCCCCATGACAACTTTTGACACATTTGAATGCTCAAGTGTGTTTTTAGCAGTCGTAGAACCTCATAAGATAGACTTGAGCATTCCAATGGGTCAAAAGGGGCAATGAAGACTCACTAGGGGTCCTACTATGTGTTATCACACATTAGGGCACCTAGAGAGTCCCCATGACCCCTAGGAGTCCCCATGACTCAATCTGTCAAAAGGGATCATGGGGACTCCCTAGGGGTCCTAGTATACATTATCACATATTAGGACCCCTAAGGAGTCACCATGACCCCTTTCGACACATTTGAAGGTTCAAGTGTGTCTTATTGGGTCCTACAACCCAATAAGACACACTTGAACCTTCCAATGTGTCAAAAGAGGTCATGGAGACTCTCTAAGGGTCCTAGCATGCCTTATCACATGTTAGGACCCCTAGGAAGTCCCCATGACAATTTTTCACACATTAGTATGCTCAAGTGTGTCTTAAGGAGACCTAGGGCCCCTTCAGACACACTTGAGTGTTTCAATGTGTCAAAATAGGCCATGGGGACTCCCTAGGTGTCCTCGTATGCCTTGTCATGTGTTAGGAGCCCTAGTAAATTTCCATGACCCCTTTTGAGACATTAGAACACTCAAGTGTGTCTTAATTGGTTGTAAGACTCCTTAAGACATACTTGATCATTCTAATGTGTCAAAAAGCATCATGGGGTCTCGCTAGGGGTCCTAGTACACTTTATCACATGTTATGACCACTAGAGTCCCCCATGACCCCTTTTGACATATTAGAATGCTCAAGTGTGTCTTAATGTCTCCTAGGACTATCAAGTGTGTTTTAAGGAGTCTTAGCACCCCTTAAAATACACTTGAGCATTTCAATATGTCAAAAGGGTTCATGGGAACTCCCTAGGAGTCCTAGTATGCCTTATCATGCGTTATGATCTCTACAAAGTCTCCATGACCACTTTTGACATATTAGAATTCTCAAGTGTGTCAAAAGGGATCATGGGGACACCTTAGGGGTCCTAATACACCTCATCATGCATTAGGACTCCTAGGAAGTCCACATGACACCTTTAAACACGCTAGAACACTCAAGTGTATCTTAAGGGGTCCTAAAACCCTTTCGAACAAATTTGAGTGTTCCAATGTGTCAAAAGGGGTCATGGGGACTTCATAGGTTTCCTAGTATGCTTTATCATGAGTTAGGAACCCTAGAGAGTCCCAATGACTACATTTAACACATTAGAATGCTCAAGTGTGTCTTAAGGGATCCTAGGACCCTTTAAGACACACATGAGGATTCCAATGTGTCAAAAGGACTTATGGAGACTCCTAAGGGTTCCTAGTATGCCTTATAATGCATTATGACCCCTAAGACATCCCCATGACCCCAATTGACACATTGGAATGCTTAAGTGTGTTTTAACGGGTCATAACACTCAAGTGTGTCTTAACGGGTCAGAGGACCTCTTAAGACACACTTGAATGTTCTAATGTGCCAAAATGGGTCATGGGGACTCCATAGGGTTCCTAGTATGCCTTATTAGGTGTTAGGAACCTTAGGAAGTCCTCATGACACATTTTGACACATTAGAATGCTCAAGTATGTCTTAATAGGTCGTAGAAGCCCTTAAGAGACACTTGAGCATTCCAATTTGTCAAAATGACTCATGGGGACTCCCTAGGGGTCCTAGTATGCCTTATCATGCATTATGACCCCTAGGGAATCTCCATGACCCAATGTGCCAAGAGGGGTCATGGAGACCCCCTGAGTTTCTTAATATGCCTTATCACATGTTAGGACCCCTAGGAAGTCTCCATGATAATGATTGAAACATTGCAATGCTCAAGTGTGTCATAAGAGGTCTAAGGACCCCTTCGAACACACTTGAGTGTTCCAATGTTTAAAAATGAGTCATCGGGACTCCCTAGGGGTCCTAGAACACCTTATCATATGTTAGGACCCTTAGGGAGTCCCCATGATCTTTTAATATATTTTAATGCTCAAGTGTGTCTTAATGTGTCCTAGGACCCCTTGGAACACACTTGAGTGTTCTAATATGTCAAAATGGTTGATGGAGACTCCCTATGGGTCTTATTATGCCTTATCACATGGTAGGACCCCTTGAGAGTCACCATGACCTCTTCTATCAAATTCAAAAGGTCAAGTGTGTCTTAAGAGATCCTAGGACCCCTTCGGACACACTTGAGCATTCCAATATGTCACAAGGGCTCATGGGGACTCGCTAGGGGTCTGAGTATACTTTATCACATGTTAGGACCCTTAGAGAGTCCTCATGACACCTTGTTACACATTGAAACACTCAAGTGTGTCTTAAGGCATCCTAGGACCCCTTTTGACACACTTGAGCATTCTAATGTGTCAAAAGGGGTCATGGGAACCCTAGGGGTGATAGTAGGCTTTACCACATGTTATGACCCCTAGGAAGTCCTCATGACCTATCTTGACACATTAGAACACTTGAATATGTCTTGAGGGGTCTTAAGACCCCTTAGGATCCCTTAAAACACACTTGAGCATTCCAATGTGTCAAATGGGTCATGGGGACTCTCTAAGGGTCCTAACACATGATAAGGAAAACTATGACCCCTAGGGAGTCTCCATGAAGTATTTTGACACATTGGAACACTCAAGTGTCTCCAAAGGGGTTCTAGGACCCCTTAAGACACACTTGAGCATTCCAATGTGTCAAAAAGTGTCATGGGGCCTTCCTAGGGGTCCTAATGTGTGATAAGGTATACTAGGAACCCTAGGGAGTCCCCATGACCCCTTTTGACACATTGGAATGCTCAAGTGTGTCTTAAGGGGTCAAAAAACCCCTAAAAACACACTTGACCATTCCAATATGTCAAAATGGGTCATCGGGACTTCTTAAGGTTCCTAAACTATGATAAGGCATACTAGGACCCCTAGGGAGTCCCTGTGACCATTTTTGACATATTGGAATGTGCAAGTATGTCTTAAAGGGTCCTAAGACCACTTAAGACACATTTGAACATTTTTAATGTGTCAAAAGGGGTCGTGGGGACTCTCTAGGGGTCCTAACACATTAGAACACATACTAAGACTCCTAGGGAGTTCCCATGACCCCTTTTCACACATTGGAATGCTCAAGTATCTTAAGGGGTCATACTTGAGTGTTCCAATGTGTCAAAAGGATTCATGGAGACTCCCTAGGGGTCCTAGTATGCCTTATCACATGTTAGGATGCCTCGGAAGTCCCCATGACCACTTTTGACACATTAGAACACTCAAGTGTGTTTTAAGGGGTCCTACGACCCCTTAAGACACACTTGAGCATTCCAATGTGTGAAAAGAGGTAATGGAAACTTCCTTGGGGTCCTAATGTGTGATAAAGCATACTAGAACCAATAGGGAGTCCCCATGACCCATTTTGACACATTGGAATGTGACCCCTTAAGATACACATGAGTGTTCCAATGTGATAAAAGTGGTCATGGGGACTTCCAATGGATCTTAACATGTGATAAGACATACTAGGACCACTAGGGAGTCCCCATGACCCCTTTTGACACACTGGAATTCTCAAGTGTCCCTTAAAGGGTCATATGATCCCTTAAGACACACTTGAGCATTCCAATGTGTCAAAAGGGGTCATGGGTATTTCCTACGGGTCCTAATGCGTGATAAAGCATACTAGGACCCCTAGAGATTCCCCATGACCCCTTTTGACATATTGGAATGCTCAAGTGTGTCTTAAAGGGTCTTATGCTCAAGTGTTTTTTAAGGTGTACTAAGACCCCTTAAGACACACTTGAGCTTTCTAATGTGTCAAAAGGGGTCATCTAAGTCCACTTAAGACACACTTGAGTGATCTAAGGTGTAAAAAGGGGTCATGGAGACTTCCTAAGGTTCCTAATGTGTGATAAGACATACTAGGACTCCTAGGGAGTTCTCATGACCCCTTTTGACACATTGGAATGCTTATGTATGTCCAAAGGGGTCCTAGGACCACTTAAGACATACTTGAGTTTTTCAATATGTCAATAGGTGTCATTGAGACTCCCTAGGGATCCTAGTACACCTTATCATGCATTATGACCCCTAGAGAGTCCTCATGACCCCTTTAGGCACCCCTTACGACACACTTGAGTTTTTCAATGTGTCAAAAAGGGACATGGGGACTCCCTACAGGTTCTAACATGTGATAAGGCATACTAGTACCCTTAAGGAGTCCCCGTGACTACTTTTGACACATTGGAATGCTCAAGTGTTTCTGAAGGGATCCTAGTACCACTTAAGACACACTTGAGGATTCCAATGTGCCAAAAAGGGTCATGGAGACTCTCTAGAGATCCTAGTACACCTTATCATACATTAGGACCCCTAGGGAGTACCCATGACCCCTTTTGGCATGTCTTAAGACATACTTGAGCATTCTAATGTGTCAAAATGAGTCATGGGGACTCCTTAGGGATTCTAACGCATGATCATGCATACTAGGACATTTAGGGAGTCCCCATGATCCTTTTTGACACATTGGAATGCTCAAGTGTGTTCGAAGGGGTCCTACGACCCCTTAAGATAGACTTGAACATTCTAATGTGTCAAAAGAGGTAATGGAGACTTTCTAGGGGTCCTAACACATGATAAGGTGTACTAGGACACCTAGGGAGTCCCCATGACCCCTTTTCACACTTTGGAACACTCAAGTGTGTCCAAAGGGGACCTAGGACCCCTTAAGACACACTTGAGCATTCCAATGTGTTAGAATGCATCATGGGGACTCTTTAGGGGTCTTAATGTGTGATAAGGTGTATGAAAATGGCTAGGGAGTCCCCATGACCCCTTTTGATAGGACCCCCTATGTATGCCTAATCACGCGTTAAGATCCTAGTACACTTTATCACATGATAGGACCCATAGAGAGTTCCCATGACCCATTTTGACACATTGAAATGTATAAGTGTGTCATAAGGGGTCCTAAGACCATTTAAGAAACAATTGAGCATTTAAATGTGTCAAAAGGGTTCATGGGGATTCCCTAGGGGTCCTACTAAATATTATAATCTTTTAGGACCCTTAGTAAGTCCCCATGACCCCTTTTGAAATATTGGAATGCTCAAGTGTGTCTTAAGGGGTCCTAGGACCCCTTAAGAAACACCTGAGCATTCCAATGTGTCAAAAGGGGTCATGGGGACTCCCTAGGGGTCCTAGTATGTCTTATCACATGTTAGGACCTCTAGGAAGTTCCCATGACCCCTTTTGACACATTGGAATACTCAGGTGTTTCTTAAGGGGTCCTACGACCCCTTAAGACCCACTTGAGCATTCCAATGTTCCAAAAGGGGTCATGGGGTCTTACTAAGAGTCATAATGCATGATAATGTGTACTATGACCCCTAGGGAGTCCCTATGAACCCTTTTGACAAAATGAAATACTCAAGTGTGTCTTAAGGGTTTCTAGGACCCCTTAAGACACACTTGAACATTTGAATGTGTCAAAAGGGGTCATGGGGACTCCCTAGGGGTCCTAGTACACCTTATCACATGTTAGGACCCATAGTAAGTCTCCATGACCCCTTTTGACATATTGGAATGCTCAAGTGTGTCTTAAGGAGTCCTAGGACCCCTTAAGACACACCTGAGCATTTCAATGTGTCAAAATTGGTGATAATGACTCCCTAGGGGTCGTAGTATTCCTTATCACATGTTAGGACCTCTAGGAAGTCCCATGACCCTTTTTGACACATTGGAATGCTCAAGTGTGTCTTACTGGGTTGTAGGACCCCTTAAGACATACTTGAGCATTCTAATGTGTCAAAAGGGGTTGTGGGGACTCCCTAGGTGTCTTAGTATGCCTTATCATATGTTATGACCCCTAGAGAGTCATCATGATGCCTTTTCACACATTGGAATGCTCAAGTGTGTCTTAAAGGGTCCTAACACATGATAAAGTGTACTAAGACCCCTAGGGAGTCTCCATGACCCATTTTAACACATTGGAATACTCAAGTGTTTCTTAAAGGGTCTTAGGACCTATTAAGACACACTTGAGCATTTTAATGTGTCAAAAGAGGTCATGGGGACTTCCTAGGGGTCTTAGTATGCTTTATTATGTTTTAGGACCTCTAGGGATTCCTCATGACACATTTTGACACATTCGAATGCTCAAGTGTGTCTTAAGGGGTCCTAGGACCCTATCGAACACACTTGAGCATTCCAATGTCTCAAAAGGGGTCATGGGGACTCCCTAGGTGTCTTAGTAAGCCTATTCACATATTAGGACCTCTAGGGAGTCCCCATGACCCCATTTGACATATTAGAATGCTTAATTGTCTTAAGAGGTCCTAAGGGGTCAAAAGACCCCTTGGGACACATTAGAAAATTTTAATGTGTCAAAAGGGGTCATGGGGACTTCCTAGGAGTCCTAACTCATGATAAGGTATACTAAGACCCTTAGAGTCCCCATGACCTATTTTGACACATTAAAATGCTCAAATGTGTCTGAAGGTGACCTATGACCCATTAAGACACACTTGAGTGTTCCAATGTGTCAGAAAGAGTCATGGAGAGTCTCTAGAGGTCCTAAAATGTGATAAGACATACTCAGAATCCTAGGGAGTCCCCATGAATCCTTTTGACATATTGGATTGCTCAAGTGTGTCCATAGGGGTCCTAGTACCCCTTAAGACACACTTGAGTGTTCCAATGTGTCAGAAGGGGTCATGGGGACTCCCTAAGGGTCATAACACATGATAAGGCATACTAGGACCACTAGGGATTCTCCATGACCTCTTTTGAAATATTGGAATGCTCAAGTGTGTCTGAAGAGGTCCTATGATCCCTTAAGACACACTTGAGCATTCCAATGTCTCAATACGCATCATGGGAATTTCTTAGGGGCCCTAACGCATGATAAGGCATATAAGGACCCCAAGGGAGACTACATGACCTTTTTTGACACATTAGAATACTTAAGTGTGTCCAAAGGGGTCCTAAGACCCCTTAAGACACTCTTGAACATTTTAATGTGTCAAAAGGGGTCATGGGGACTCCCTAAAGGTCCTAGTACATCTTATCATGTGTTAGAACCATATGGAGTCCCCATGACCCATTTTAGGACCTCTTAAGACACACTTGAGCATTCTAATTTGTCAAAATGGGTCATGGGGTATCCCTAAAGCTCCTAACATAGGATAAGGCATAATAGGATACCTAGGGAGTCCTCATGACCCCTTTTGGCACATTGGAATGCTCAAGTGTCTCTTAAGGGGTTGTATGACCCCATAAGACACACCTGAGTGTTCCAATATGTAAAAAGGTGTGATAAAAACTTTCTAGGGGTCCTAACATGTGATAAGGCATACTAGGACATCTATGGAGTCCCCATGACCTCTTTTGACACATTAGAACACTGAAATATTTTTTAAACGGTCCTACGACCCAATAAGATGCACTTGAACAATCCAATGTGTCAAAAGGGGTCATCAGACCTTCTTAGGGGTCCTAACACATTATAAGGTATACTAGGACCCCTAAGGAGTCCCCATGACCCCTTTTGAAACATTGGAATGCTTAAGTGTGTTTTAAGGGATCCTATGACCCCTTAAGACACACTCAAGCATTCCAATGTGTGAAAAGGGGTCATGGGGATTCTTTATGGGTCCTAACATGTGACAAGTCATACTCAAACATCTATAGAGTCCCCATGACTCCTTTTGACACTTTGGAATGCTCAAGTGTGTCCAAAGGGGTTATAGGACCCCATAAGACATACTAGAGCATTCCATTGTGTCAAAAGGTGTCATGGGGATTTTTTAGGGGTCCTAAAATGTGATAAGACATACTAGGACCCCTAGGGTGTCCCCATGACCACTTTTGTCACATTGGAATGCTCAAGTGTGTCTTAAGGGCTCCTACGACCCCTTAAAACACACTTGAGTGTTCTAATGTGTCAAAAAGAGTCATGAAAACTTTCTAAAGGTTGTAACATGTGATAAGGCATACTAGAACCCCTAGGGAGTCCCCATGACCACTTTTGACACATTGAAATGCTCAAGTGTGTCTTAAGGGGTCCTAGGACCCCTTAACACACACTTGAGCATTCAATTGTGTCAAAAGGAGTCATGGGGACTCTCTAGGGGTCCTAACAGGTGATAAGGTGTACGAGGACCCATAGAAAATCCCCATGACCCCTTTTGAGACATTGAAATGCTCAAGTGTGTATTAAGGGGTCCTACATCCCCTTTAGACACACTTGAGAATTTCAATGTGTCAAAAGGAGTCATGCGGACTTCTTAGGGGTCTTGATGTGTGATAATATGTACTGCAATACCTAGGGTGTACCCATGACCCCATTTGACACATTGGAACATTCAAGTGTGTCCAAAGGGGTCCTAGGATGCCTTAAGACATACTTCATGATTCCAATTTGACAAAAGGGGTCACGGTAACTCCCTAGGGATGCTAGTATGTCTTATCATATGTTAGGACCCTTAGGGAGTCCCCATGACCCCTTTTGGGACCTTTTAAGAAACACTTGAGCATTGTAATGTGTCAAAAGGGGTCATGGGGACTCCCTATGGGTCCTAAAATGTGACAAAGCATACTAGGACCCCTAGGGAGTCCCAATGACCCCTTTTGACACATTGAAACACTCAAGTGTGTTTAAAGGGGTCCTAGGACCCCTTACGACACACTTGAGCATTTCAATGTGAAAAAATGGGTCATGACGACTCTTTAGGGGTCCTAACATGAGATAAAGTGTATTAGGACCCCTAGGGAGTCCCCATGAACCCTTTTGACATATTAGACCTCTCAAGGGTGTCTGAAGGGGTTGTAGGACTCCTTAAGAAACACTTGAGCATTCTAATGTATCAGAAGGGGTCATAGGGACTCTTTAGGGTTCTTAACATATGATAAGGTGTACGAGGACCCCTAGGGAGTCCCCATGACCTCTTTTGACACATTGTAATGCTCAAGTGTGTCCTAAGGGGTTCTAGGACCCCTTAAGACACACTTGAGCATTCCAATGTTTCAAAATGGGTCATGGGGACTCTTTAGGAGTCTTAGTATGTCTTGTCACATGTTACAACCCTTAGGAAGTCCCCATGAGGCATTTTGATACATTGAAATACTAAAGTGTGTCTTAAGGGGTCGTAGGACCCCTTATGACACACTTGAGTATTACAATGTGTCAAAATGGGTCATGAGGACTCTTTAGGGGTCTTAGTACACCTTATCACATGTTAGGACCACACACTTGAGCATTCCAATGTGTCAAAAGGGGTCATGGGGACTCCCTAGGAGTCTTAATATGTCTTGTCAAATGTTACAACCCTTAAGAAGTCCCCATGAGCCATTTTGACACATTGAAATGCTCAAGTGTGTCTTAAGGGGTTGTAGGACCCCTTAAGACACACTTGAGCATTACAATGTGTCCAAATGGGTCATGGGGACTCTTTATGAGTCTTAGTATACCTTATTACATGTTAGGACCCATAGGAAGTCCCATGACACCTTTTGACACATTAGAATGCTCAAGTGTGTCTTAAGTGGTTATAGGACCCCTTAAGACACATTGACATGTTCTAATATGTCGAAAGAGGTCATAGGGACTCCCTAGGGGTCATATTATGTCTCATCACATGTTAGGAACCTTAGAGAGTCGCCATGACATCTTTTGACACATTAAAATGCTCAAGTGTGTTTTAAGGGGTCTTAGGACCCCTTAAGACACACTTGTGCATTTTAATGTTTCAAAAGGGGTCATGGGGACTTCCTCTAGGTCCTAGTACACCTTATCACATGTTAGAACCTCTAGGAAGTTCCCATTACCCCTTTTTCCACATTTAAACACTGAAGTGTGTCCTAAGGCTTCCTAGATGACCCCTTTTGATACATTGGAAAGCTCAAGTGTGTCTTAAGACACACTTGAGCATTCCAATGTGTCAAAAGTAGTCATGGGGAGTCTTTAGGGGTCCTAGTATGCCTTATCATGTGTTAGGACCCCTAGAGAGACCCCATGACCGCTTTTGACATATTAGAATGCTCAAGTATGTCTTAAGGGGTCCTAGGACACCTTTAGACACACTTGAGTATTCCAATGTGTCAAAAGAGGTCATGGGGACTCCCTAGGGGTCATAGTATGCCTTATTAAACAATAGGACCCCTAAGAAGTCCCCATGACAACTTTTGACAGATTGAAATGCTCAAGTCTATCTTAAGGGTTCTTAGATGACCCCTTTTGACACATTGGAAAGCTCAAGTGTGTCTTTAGGGGTCTTAGGACCCCTTAAGACACACTTGAGAATTCCAATGTGTCAAAAGGTGTCACGGGGACTCCCTAGGTATCCTAGTATGCCTTATTATGTGGTAGGGCCCCTATGAAGTCCCAATGACACATTTTGACATATTAGAATGCTCAAGTTTGTCTTAAGGGGTCCTACGAACCCTTAAGACAGACTTGTGCATTCTAATGTGTCAAAAGGCATCATGAGGACTCTATAGGGGTCCTAATATGTCTTATCATGCATTAGGACCTTTATGAAGTCCCCATGACACCTTTTCACACATTAGAATACTCTAGTGTGTCTTAAGCGGTCTTAGGACCCCTTCAGACACACTTGATCATTTGAATGTGTCAAAAGGGGTCATGGAGACTCCCTAGGTGTCCTAGTATGTCTTATCATGTGTTTGGACCCCTAGGAAGTTTCCATGACCCCCTTTGACACATTGGAACACTCAAGTGTGTCTTAAGGCATCGTAGGACCCCTTAAGACACACTTGAGCATTCTAATGTGTCAAAAGGGGTCATGGGGACTCTCTAGGGGTTTGAGTATGTCTTACCACATGTTATGACCCCTAGAGAGTCCCTATGACTCTTTTTGACAAATTAGAACTCTCAAGTGTGTCTTAAGGGGTCCTAGGACCCCTTCGGACACACTTGAGTGTTCTAATGTGTCAAAAGGGGTCGTGGGGACTCCTTAGGGGTCCTAGTATGTGTTATCATATTTTAGAACCCCTAGGGAGTCCCCATGACCCCTTTTGACATATTAGAATGTTCAAAAGTGTCTTAAGATGTTCTATGACCCCTTAAGACACACTTAAGCATTTCAGTGTGTCAAATGGGGTCATTTGGACTTATTAGGGGTCCTAACTCATGATAAGGCTTACTTGGACTCCTAGAGAGTCCCCATGACCCCTTTTGACACAATGGAATGCTCAATTGTATCTTAAGGTTTTCCAATGACCCCTTAAGATATACTTGAACATTATAATGTGTGAAAGGGGTAATGGGGACTCCCAATGATTCTTAGTATGCCTTATCACATGTTAGGACCCCTAGAGAGGCCCTATGACCCCTTTTGAAATATTGGAATGTTCAAGTGTGTCTTAAGGTGTCCTACGACCCCATAAGACCCACATGAGCATTCTAATGTGTAAAAATGGGTTATGAGGACTCCCAAGGGGTCCTAGTATGCCTCATCATGTGTTAGGATTGCCAGAGAGGCCCCATGACCCCTTTTGACACTTTAGAATTCTCAAGTGTGTCCTATGGGGTCCTAAGACCCCTTAAGACACACTTGAGCATTCCAATGCATCAAAAGGGGTCATGCAGACTCCCTAAGGGTCCTAGTACAATTTATCATGCGTTAGGAACCGTAGAGAGTCTCCATGACCCCTTTTGATGCATTGGAATGCTCAAGTGTGTTTTAAGGGATCCTAGGACACTTTAAGACACACTTCAGCATTCAAATAGGTCAAAAGGGCTCATGGGGAGTACCTAGGGGTTCTAGTACATGTTATCATGTGTTAGGACCCCTAGAAAATCCCCATGGCCTCTTTTGACATATTGAAATGCTAAAGTGTGTCTTAAGGGGTTGCAGGACCTGTAAAGACACACTTGAGAATTCCAATGTGTCAAAAGGGTCATGGGGACTCATTAGGTGTCCCAGTATGCCTTATCACACATTAGGACACCTAGGAAGTCCCCATGACACATTTTTCCACATTAGAATGCTCAAGTTTATCTTAAGGGGTCCTAGAATCCCTTTGATCACACTTCAACATTCCAATGTGTCAAAAGGGGTCATGGGGACTCCCTAGGTGTCCTAGTATGTCTTATCACATGTTAGGACCCCTAGAGAGTCCCCATGACCCCTTTTGACACATTGGAATAATCAAGTGTTTCTTAAGGGGTCCTAAGGGGTCCTAAGGGGTCGTAAGACCCCTTAAGACACATTTGTGTATTCCAATTTGCCAAAAAAGGTCATGGTGACTTCCTAGTTGTCCTAATATGTGATAAGGCTTACTAGGATCCCTATGGTCCCAATGACCCATTTTGATATATTGGAATGCTCAAGTGTGTCTAAAGTGGTCCTAGGACCCTTAAGACACAATTGAGTGTTTCAATATGTCAGAAAGGGTCATGGAGACTCTCTAGTGGTTCTAACACATGATAAGGTGTACTTGGACCCCTAGCGAGTCCCCATGACCTCTTTTGACACATTGGAATGCTCAAGTGTGTCTGAAGGGGTCCTAGGACCCGTTAAGATACACTTGAGTATTCCAATATGTTAGAAGGGGTCATGGGGAATCTCTAAGTTTTCTAACACATGATAAGGCATACTAGGACCCCTAGGAAGTCCCCATGACCCATTTTGACACATTGGAACACTCAAGTGTGTTCAAAGGGGTCCTAGGACCCCTTAAGATAGACTTGAGGATTCCAATGTTTCAAAAGGGCTCATGGGGACTCTCTAGGGGTCCTAACACATGATAAGGTGTAATAGGACCCCTATGGAGTCCCCATGACCCCTTTTGAAATATTGGAATGCTCAAGTTTGTCCGAAGTGATCCTAGGACCCCTTAAGACACACTAGAGCATTCAAATGTGACAAAAGCTGTCATGCAGACTTCCTAGGGATCCTAACGCATGATAAGGCATACTAGGACCCCTAGGGAGTCACCATGACCATTTATGACACATTGGAATGCTCAAGTGTGTCCAAAGGTGTCCTAGGCCCCCTTAAGACACACTTAAAAGTTCCAATGTGTCAAAAGGGGTCATGGGGAATCCCTAGGGTTCCTAGTACATCTTATCATGAGTTAGGACCCCTAGGGAGTCCCTATGACCCCTTTTGAGACCCCTTATGATACACTTTAGCATTCCAAGATGTCAAAAGTTGTCATGGGGATGCCTTAGGGGTCCTGACATGTGATAAGGGATACTAGGACCCCTAGGGAGTCCCCATGACCCCTTTTGACACATTAGAATGCTGAAGTGTGTCTGAAAGGGTCCTAGGACACTTTAAGACACACTTGAGCATTCCAATTTGATAAAAGGGGTCATGGGGACTCCCTAGGGTTTCTAGTATGCCTTATCATGTGTTAGGACCCTTAGGGAGTCCCCATGACTCCTTTTGGGACCCCTTAAGACACACTTGAGCATTCTAATGTGTCAAAAGGGGTCATGGGGACTCTCTAGGGGTCCTAACATATGACAAGGCATACTAGGACCTCTAGGGAGTCCCTGTTGGTTGGAAATCTAATTTTTTAGTTTTTGCCCTAAATTTGTGGATGATCTTGAAAAAATTGTAGTCTCTAGGGTTTGCTAAGTCTAATTGCCTTTGAAAAATCATAAAAACCCTAGTTTGGGTCGTCACCATTCTAATTCTCTATTACTTTATCAAATGACTTAAGTCTCAAAATTTGCATGTGCACTTCTATTTTCCTCTTAGTTGTTGATTCTCCTTAAGGTTTAGGAATATTCCCTTTTGTTTGGCAACTACCCAGAAGCTTTGTCACTTGATCTCATGAGCTTTTCAGAATATTCCTTATTATCTAATGACTTAGCATTTCACCTTTAGTCTCTAGATCTCAAAATGTTAATCTTGAGATTTAGCGACTGCTGTATTTGGTTCATCACTGAGAGACTATAGCCGCATGATCTCCAAATTGGTTTTTCCTATGGTCAAGTGATCTTGCATTGATTTATTTAAGTGACCTTTTATCTAATGATCATGAGTTTTCTCTTTGGTCGCTAGATCTTGAGATGGAACAGTGGTCTTCCTTGGTGGTTGTCTCCAAATCTCATAATGATATGATAGTTTATCTTTCAATTTAGTGATTGTGGGTTCTATTGGTTGCGTGATCTTTGAATGTTGATGGCTATCTCTCTGGAAGTTAGTTATTCTATGACAAGGTTGTTGTTAGATCTCTGAATGCAGCGGTGTAGTGACAAAGGTTTGATAGATTTAATGTGAACTATTGATGATGTTTTGATCATGTGGATGGCACTTGATCTCCATTTTTAACTTAGAGTTAAGAAGTGTTCCCATGACTTGGAGAATGCTTTAGTCCTATTTTCTCAGGATTAAAGCCTAGTTAAGTGAAAGATCATGAGATTTAGTGAGAAGTCTATGTCGCCAAATCTCTAGATTTTCCTGTGGTCAAATAAGGGTTAATGAAGTGGTTAGGACCTAGTGATTCTGATGGTATTCAGCAATCTAGCAACTATGCGGTCATGTGATCTTAGTTTGCTGATAGTTAGGTGATAAGCTTGTAGCAATTCAGTGACACAATTTTCTCAGGGTCGCGGGATTAGGCGGTTAGTTATGAAATCTTCTCATGACTTAATGTGGACCACTAGATGAATTGAAGGATGAGATCAACGGTGGTCATGTGATCTCAAGAAGAAGTCAAACAGTCAAAAGTATTATGAGATTATGAGATTTCTAGCATGTCACTAGATCTCTGGGTCTGGTGATCACTGAAGGTTTTCAAAGACAAGTATATTGCCGTGACCATATTTTTTACTTTAGTCCCCAATTCTCATAATAGAATAAATTGAGATTTCTTCCCTTCAATCTCCAAATCTCTAGATGGCTGGGTCAGGAGATCTCAGAAAAAGTCAAAAGTGTTCTACAACTACGAGATTTCCTCTTAGTCACCAGATCTCAGAATACCTTTTTTAAAGCACCAAATTTGTAAAACAATTATGTGTTTCTTTTCTTTAGTCACCGAATCGGAGAATATTCAAATTTAAAATGTTTGGCTATGGCTAGTAAGTTTAAACCCTATGCCTATCGAAGTAATGGTAGAAGTGACTTCTAAATAGCTAGGGGTGTCAGATATGGTGGTGCATTCAATACTGTAAGTTAAAATGGCTATAGGTAGCTCATTTGAGAATTACGAAGCTTGTTAGAAAAGTGAAAAGCGCTAGAGTTTTTGTGCTTTCTAGACTCACGGTGATCAGTGAAATTGCAGAGGAATTTCTAGAGCTATAGTCAGGATGAGTTAGATGTCAACAAGAGGAGCTTCTACTAGACGAGGGTTGAAGGAGAAGGTTAAGGAAAGCTTTACAGATGAGTTTCTCACTCTATTCCCTGGTTCTTCTCAAAATAAGAAGGTTAGTGATGACATTTTTGTTGATGACTTAGCTTACTATAGGGGTGCCAAAATGCCTGAAATCACAGGCACGTGTCTTTTCAGCTATTTCTACAAGAACCATGATAGTGTTATACCTGTATCAAACTCTTGGACTTCAGGGTTGGCCAAGTTAATTGTCCCAAAGGTTTTTCTAGATGTTGACTTACTCCTCATGCTATCTCAGAGATAGGAATATCTCTCAAAAACCATTAGAAAAGAGGATGGTTCACCCTTGATAACACTAGACTAGAATTCTTTCATGAATGCTTTCGTAATTCAATTTCCAATGGCCATAGAGGTTAAATTGTAGGCTGAAGCAAAAATATATGTCAGAGAGGCTGCTTTGGTCTCTAAGGAGATCAAGAGTCATATGCCTAAAGAAAATAGAAATTATATTGCACCCATGGTCGGATCGATTCCATATGATTACAAAGACCTGAAGTTTTACATGAAATACATTGCATATGGGATATGCCAGGTCCTAGGAATTGATGTGGGTCCTGAGATGATTACATTAGATATTTGGATGCTAGTAATGGATTCACAAATCCATATGGTGAGAAAAGGATATGACATTATTGGTTATATCATAAACAAGATACATGAGGGATTGTTGTCCTTAAAGAATTTCCCCTCTGGCTCTCAACCTAGGTTCATGCATTATTCCCTTCTGATGCACCTAATTGTATATCACAATTATGGTCTTATAAATTTGAATGATCTCAAACAAAAAATGATGTGGAATTGATAGCCTAACCTAGTGCAGTTCTGGTTAGGAGTGTGGAGCCCTTCTTTCCCTAGAAGAGATTTTGCTACTTTTGAGGACTAGATTGTGTACCCCATTCTTTGGAGTTTGGGGGTAAATTGTACAAGATTATTGAAAAAGGTCCTGCAATTTGTTAGACCCCAACAGTTTGTTCATAATTGGACCAAGGGTGGACATCTACTATGAGAAGGGCTATACAATGATTCAGGTTTATGGATGCCCTTAGCCACCTCATCTACTCCCATAATATGTACCACCAAGAGTTACACTTCTAGAGTTTTTCTGGCAACTCATGTTGTTAGAAAAAGAACATTTGGCTTCCCATAAGAAAAAGACTCTCACTCCTCGACACTTTAGGGTGCATTATATCATAATTGGGAAGGGAGAATTTAGTAAAGTAAATGATTGGTTAGAGAAATACAGGATGTTTGCATCATCACATAGGTATGTAGATATAGAAGGTTTCATGGTTGCTACAAGGACATACTACATGCCTACCATTCCTTTCAATAAGCTACATCAAGAGTATCCTGAAGAGGATGTGATCAGAAATATCCTTGAAGATGATGAAGTAGAGAAAAGAGTTAGTCAATTGGATCGGTTGTACAAGATTAAGAAAGAGTTAAAAGGAAAAGGATTGGCATTTGGGGGTTTCTTTCCTACTCTGCCTTACCTCCAAAGACTTGAGAAAATGATGGCTCAATTCAACACACTTGTTGATTTAACGAAGGATCAAATTGATGATGCTAATCAGGCTAAAAAGGCCCATTCTAATATTGAATATGATGAGGATAGTGATGGTGGCTATCCCATATATAGCCCACCCCCTATGGAGCAGCCATTGAATGAAGAACAGGAGGGATGAGATGAGACTATTAACCTCAATGAGCTACCTAGCTCAAAGGACACCCCTGAGCCCCAGAAAAAGAAGCAAAAATTGATGACTGGAGAGCCTTTAGAGAGGAAGAAAAAGGATAGCATAAGTTCCCTTTATCCTGGGACTTGCTTTCATCATCATGAAATAAGGAAAGTAGTAAGAGAAGCTAAAAAGAAACAAAGGGTTGAAACAGAGAATGTAGAATTGCCTCTAGCTTTAGGTAAGGATGAAAGGTTAATTGAACAAGATGCCTTCATGAAGGATGATAATTTTGTGAATTTTGAGGAATTCAAAAGTTTCATGCTATGGCATAAGTAGCAACATGTGGCTTCAAGTGTATAGATAACTAAGGAGGGTCAAGTGTCAGATGAGGCATTGCAACAATTGAAGGAATATGACCCTAAGGAGGAAAATCTCACTCCAGATGAGGCCAGGGAATTAGTAAGGAAAAGCAACATGTTTCTTGTGCTTGGATGGAGTTTGTATACTGATTTCATAATTGATCAAATAAAGAGACAAGAAGATGTCATTCTCTCTTTTGAGACCCAAGTAGGGGCCATAATAAGAGGATTTGGGTATAGCCCAAAATATCAGGCCTTGGCCATGTGGAGTCCATATCCAAAGGATAGGAAACCACAAATTTTGAATGTAAAATAACAATTGGAGGGAGACAAAATAATATGGTCAATTCACAATACAGGGGACCTGGAACTTTCTTAGGTTTTGACTCAATTTTCAAAATTGAATGAAGACAAAACTAAGCAATTGTCAGAGAGATATGGAAACCTTTTAGAGGACTATACTACTCTAGTAAAAGATAGGGACCTGGTAATAATGAGGAACAAAGCCCTAGAAAAACATGCAAATGATCTAGAAGAGCAACTTGTTAGTGTTCTTGCAGTAGCCCCTACAGCTCCAGAGCAGCCCATGATACAAGCAATGATAGAAGAGGAGGTGGCAACAAAATTAAAGAAGATCAATGATGAAAAGATTGAGGTAGTATTGCGAACCCTATTGAGTGTTTTGTAGCACAGATTGAACACAACCAAGGATAAATTTGACCTAGTTTATAATGCTTATGGAAAATTGCTAGAATTGCAGAAGGAGGTCAATAAATATGTACAAGTTTTGAATGAGTTTTATGTAGTGTGGTCTGTCAGGGCACCACTTTTTGAAAAATTGACTTTGGCTCAATCATTGGGAAGTGACATACTAGATACAGCTGTAAGGGTTAGTGAGGAGATTGATAGAGTCAAAGCCATGTTACCACTTTTTAAGGATAAAGCAAATTTAATTAAGGCTAAGATAGCCATGCTTAGCTCCTCCTTCAATAAGTTCATTCCCCCAATTTTGAGTACAGATGGGATAGTAAAGAGCCTTGATAATTAGAGATCAGATGCTGATCTTCTACTGCCTAGGAAAGAGGCATTTTTAGGTGAGAGTAATGATATTGATTTAGAAAGCTTCAACAAAACCTTAGATGAAGCCATTAAAGCAGAAGTAGACCTCACCAAATTTGTGTTAGATGTTAAGGCAATTATAGATGCCAAATGGGAAAGTCAAAAGGCCTAGGTACAACTTGTCCAAGATTTTAATTGGATTTCAGAGGAGCAGGTAACTGCATGGGATGAAATGATAAAGCCCAAAAAGACTAGATTTGTCATAGTTGATTTGGACATTTTGGATGAAGATTGAAAAGGACATATGACATACTTGACACATGATTTGAGGAAGACAAGGTTGATAAGCTATCATTCAGAAATGGTGTAGGTTAGCCTGAAATGGCGGTCACCATGTCTCATTGAAATCAAGGAGCTATCATAAATATTTGCAGTTGAAGGTGTCTATTTTTGAGTAGCCAGAGATGTATGCTAATCCAAGGAGGTTTTGTCTTTTCACCACCTAAAGGTTGGTTGTGTATTTTGTTGTATTTTTATGCTTTAAATGAGTTAGGTTTCCAACCACCCAGAGTTTGTTACATTCCCATTAATGAGGGAATCCCAAGGTAGTTGAGAAAAGGCTATATAGAGTAAAAACTCATCTTGTAAAGGGGTTGGTATTCTTTGAAAAGATATCGAAGAAATAGAACTAGATTGCTTAGAGGTAGATCACCAAGATTTGTGTCTAGCCTTCAGAGTAATGGAATTGTGAATGTAAATGGCAAGTTGATTTTAATACAAATACACTGTAACTTCTGCCGTATATTATTGTTGTCTCTTTGCTTATGCATTTCACTCTTGTATGTTTTTTTAAATTAGGCATTCAAAATATACCAATTTTAAGGCAACCTGCTTGATTGTTTTATAAGTTTCTTTCAAGGAAAGAATTAACAGTGCTTATATTTCATCTTGGGGAGTAAATGTATTTTTATGGATCTTTGATGATAAAAATATGTGGTTAATAGAATGTTTTGTAAGGCAACCTATTTGGATTTTTAGTTGGTGTGTAAGGCATACTATTTTATTTCTTCTAGGGTTAATTTGTTGATTTGCACTATGAATTTGTTTCCCAATGGATTAGGCACTGGTTTGGTGTATGTTTCTCACAGTCATATCTTTCATTACCTTCTAAAGAAAAGTTGAAACATTCACATTATTTATCAATACCTCTTTATTTTTATGTTTATTGCATTTGATACATTGGACTATGCCTAGGGCATTCAGTTCATATGTCCTGATTCTACAAAGAGAGAATCATATTAGGATATCCCTCCTTAAAAGTTAGAAGGATGAGAATCCTTAAAGCATTGATTATTGCTTCAGTAATAGTCACAATTTGTCTGGTTTAAGTTTGCATTAAAGTGATTACAATCATATGCAAAATACTCTATAGGTTTATGCATTAAAAGTCCTAGAAGCTAATCAGTGTTCACTCACAAGAATACTGTAAAAATAGTCTTCACTAAAAGGTAATACCTGCCTGAGTCTATGGAGCTAAAAAATGAAGGAGGATCTTATCCAATCCTTAGAAATTAGGTCTTTCTCTTGTAGTAATCAATCTTAGGGAACACTAATTCAAGCATCATTTTGACCCTACGAGAAAAATCCCTAAGAGATTGGCAACTCTGTTGGGGAGTTGTAAGAAAATATTTTGCTGGGATATAGGGTTTAGTTGAGCCAAAGCTCCAATCCTATGTAAACCAGCTAGTTACCTTTGGTAATTGCATTTCAGATAAAATTCCCAAAATCTTGGGTGGTGACTCAAACAAATCTTTGCAGTAGTACTGGTTAGAGATCATCCACAATATGAGTTGCAGAGGTACTAGGTCTCAGAGAAATAAGCTTCTTGAGGATAGATTGGAAGAAGGTCCTCCAAGTACTTCTAAGCCCAGTCAGACTAGGAGAGGGAGAAGAAATAGGAATATGTTTCATACTTAGAAACATAAAAGAGACACAAGATAAAAGGAACAAATCTAGTCTACTCAGGTGAATCAAGATGGAAATACCTCTGAATATGAGGAAGCTGTTGATTTGGGCTTGAACCAATATGAGGATGAGGTTCAAGTAGGAGATGCTGAATCTGAGACAACTCTCCCTAAATCAGAAGAAATTTTTGAAGAAGTCTATGGGTTGGAGAGGAGAGTCCAAGAATAGATCCATCTAAGACAAAAAAGAGATAAGGAAAAAGAAGAAAGAATTAGACATGCTATGATCAGAGCTAAGCAATTGAAAAAGCAATTGTTGGATCTTGAAACCATGAACTAGGATCATGAGATAGAACAAGTAGAAGATCAGCCTATTGTCCAACAAGTTTACGAAGAGAGAAATCCTAGGGACAAAGGCAAACAAAAGGTTGTAGGAATTTTGACAAATGAACCAAATCATGCAGAGAAGTCCATGGATCAAGTAGCAAGGTTAGACGTTGACTTGGAAGAAGCAAAGAGAAGACAAGAATTACTGGTAAAGGAGTTAGAAAAGGCAGAACTTGAAGCCACTACTACTGAGATGAAAAGGAAGATTGATTTCCTCAAGAAATCTTCTGGACTTACTAATACCTTTTCCACTTCTCAAGCACAAGGAGCAAATGTGTTCAATACTGCTAACTCTTTAGGTATGCCTAAGACTCCTACTATTTCTAATACTCAAACATCCACATCTCAGGGTGGTGGTCCATCTTAAAGTGGTCCTATTCATGAAAGGCATAAAAAATTGGTGTTTATGGGGATTCCTAGTTATCCAAATCCCATCCTTGATGAAATTAGGAAAAAGCTCCTAAAATTCACTGGAAGCAATGCAGTTTCATGTGAAGAGAATTTGAAAAGTTTCGTTGATGTAGTAGATGATTATAATATTGAGCTTGATGATGTGATCATGAAAATTTTTGTTTAGTCTCTGACTGAAGATGCTAGAGATTGGTTTAGAAATTTACCTCATGCCAGCATATGTTCATGGAATTAGTTTAGGTAGTTTTTCAAGGAATAGTATGGTGATAAGACCCATGAGGGCTTCATGGTCAATGAGTTTAACAACATCAAGAAGAATTCAAATGAGGGTGTTGTTGAATTCAATGTCAGATTCCAAAAAGCCATGCATAAACTGTTGCAAGTTATCAGATTGGATGATAGGGTATGTCTTGTCACATACTTGAATGCTTTTGATCCAAAAATGGGATACTTGTTGAGAGATAAGAATCCTAGAAACCTTATGGAAGCTTATAAGTTGGCTATCAATATAGAGAGTAATAGAAGGATATCAGGGAAGTTGGGAAGAAGGGAGGATTTTAGGCCTTCAGTCTTGAAAAAAAAGGAGCCTGGGAAACCTAATACAAAACCAAAAGATGATGATAGTTTGAAGAAAATCCTAAAAGTAATAAAAGATTTGAAACCTAATGAGCCAAGAAAAAATAGAATGCATGGAAATGATAGGCCGTCTTTTAACAACTTCAACAAAAAATTACCAAAAATGCAGAATTATCCCTATAACACCCAATGGAGAGATGGGAAGCCGGTGCTTCCTAAAAGAAAGTATAGGCCAACTGATAAGACTCCAGATCCCCTGCATAGGAATACAATAAATATGAATGATGATGTCCCATGATGTATTTCCTACCAATCACCTCATGATCCTCACTACTGTGCAATAGCTCAAAATGTTTTTGCAGATGATGAGTAGGACAATAACCCTGAGGAATCTTATGATGACCAAGGTTGTGGTATGACTTCTCCATACATCTATGATGAAATAGATTCTAGTGAAGAAGATGATCATCAAGATGCTGGTGATTCCCAAGTTAGAAATGAGACTTATCATCAGTAGGCTTTCTCTGATGAAGAAGATATTCATTTGGATGGAATCTAGTGTAACACCTTAAGAAATGATGACACAATAGTATTGAGAAGACCTTCTGATGAAGAGATTGCACATATCATAGCTGATATGCTCACCCAAGCTAAGAGTAACTACAATTTGAGAAATAGGGTGATGGGTGATTCAAATAAAAGGTCATCCAGAATGTTTGTCAAAATGTTAGGTACAAAGGTAAAACAAGCTCAAGACAAAAGTAAGGTTGTCGATGTTGTTGGAAAGACTAGGATCAAGAAGAATGTAACATTTTTTCCCCCTAATGTAACTTATAAGGTAAAGTAGAAACCTCTTTAGGAGACTATTGTCTCTCCCCGGAAGGAAGGCAAAATCATGAACAAGGACCAGCAAGGCCTTATGGAGCATGAAAACAATAAGGAAGCTATTTTCATCAAGTAGGATGAACTTGAGCCCAAGTATGTCCCAGTTGATATGGAAAAAATATTGTCACAAATCACTATCAGAGTCCCTTTATTGGAGATGATGAGAATAGAGGAACATAAAGAGAAAGCTTTGAATTGTGTTCAAGGAATTCTTCCCTTTGATACCCAGAAATCCACTAAGGATAGTAAAGTGATTGTTGCAGTAGATGATACAACTGAAAATCAATGTGCAGAGATCATCTCTGAGATCCCTCAAATATATTTAGATACTAATGTTGTCAATACTACAATAGGGACTGTAGATCCTTTCTTTTGTCCCTAATAGTAAATGGAAAGTTGTTGAAAAATTGTATGATTGATTTAGGAGCCTCTAATACTTTTATGTCTATAGAGAGAATGAAATCCTTGGGTTTGAAAGTAGATACACCTCATGGGTGATGCCAGGCTATGGATTCAAGAGAAGTCCCTATTATTGGTACTATACGGGCTTTTCCTTATAGGTTAGCATCTTTTCCTGATAAGTTGTTGACAATGAGTGTCCTAGTGGTTGATATCCCACCTCATTATGGGATGTTACTATTCAGAAAGTGGAGTGCTTCAATGGGAGGTAGTATCCAGTGTGATTTGTCCTTTGCAACTTTCAACATTGATGGTGAAAATGTGAAAGTATCCAGAGAAAGTAGAGCTCCACATATGATAGAGCTAAACAATATGGATGAGTTGAATTGTTATGTGGATGTTGACATGGAAAATTTTAGAGTGGAAAAGGCCATTTCACAAAAGGAAGATTGAGATCCTTTGACCTAGGAACTGAAGGAACAACAATATGGGTTGTGGCAGATGTATTTTGATGGAGCATGTTCAAAGGAAGGTTCAAGAGCTGGAGTTCTATTCATATCTCCATCAAGTACCACCTTTAAGTATTCATTTTCATTAACTTTCCAATGCACAAATAATACTGCTGAATATGAGGCGCTGTCATTAGGATTGAATATTGCTATCAAACATGGAATAAAATGTTTAAAAGTTTTTGGTGATTCTGAGCTTGTGGTAGCACAAGTTCAATCTAAATATCCTATTAAAAATGATAGATTCAAATTGTATAAGCATGTAATCTAGGATCAAATTGAAATGTTTGATGCTTTTAATATATGTTGGGTAGAAAGATCCAAGAACATGATGGCTGATTTTTTTGCCAATGTTGCTTTAAAGAGAGATGATTCAACTTTGTTTGGAGTGTCAGTAGTTGAAATAAAAAGTAGGCCAATTGTGTTAGGAAACATTTACAATTGGCAAGTTTTTGAAGATGATAATGACATTTTGAGATTTATTCAATTCCTTGACACATATGAAGATCAACTTATAGACTGCAATACATTGGTTGAGGAAGTTGATGGTAAAGATATTGTTATGGGAAATGAGGTAATCCAGTTGAATTCAAAAATCATCCCTAAGGGCTTTACTGAGTTAAAAGCATTATATAATAGCCAAAGTGACCATATGTCAAAAATAAGTAATGCTAAGATAGAAGATTTGGAAGAAATAAATTTGGGATCACACAATGCACCTCAAATGGTGTATGCTGGAAAGGGATTGGCCCCTCAATTGAGATACAACTTGATAAAATTTCTGAGAAGATACAAGCATGTTTTTTCATGGTCATATGATGACCTGAAAGCCTATAGAGAGGATCTATTCCAACATGAAATCCCATTGAAGGATGAGGTCAAACCTTTTAGGCAAAAATAGAGGCCCATCAACCCATTGTTAGCTCCTAGGATGTAGTAGGAACTAGTCAAATTGAGTGATGTAGGGATAATCCAACCTATAATGCATTCAACTTGGGTATCTAACTTAGTCCCAGTCAGAAAGAAGAATGGGGATATCAGATTGTGTGTAGATTTTAGAAATTTGAATGTTGCATCATTGAAAGACAACTATTCACTACCCAACATGGACGCAATGTTGCACAAAGTCACTGGATGTGAATTATTGTCTATGATGGATGGTTTTTATGGATATAACCAAGTGTTAGTAAAAGAATCTAAGCAGTTCAAAATAGCATTCACTACACCTAGGGGAACCTACGTTTATGTCAGAATGCCATTTGGTCTCAGAAATCCTAGAGTGACTTTTCAGAGAGCAATGGATGTTGCTTTTAAGGAATATATTGATCTATTCATGGTTGTGTACCAAGATGACCTAACTGCCTACTCAAAATTGGCTATTGACCATTGCTCACACCTAGAAAAGATTTTTGTCAAAGCTTTGGAGTATGGTGTGTCTTTAAATCCAAAAAAGTGCAATTTTGCAGTCAAAGAGGGAAAATTGCTGGGACACATTGTGTGAAAGGAAGGAATAAGAATTGACCCAGAGAGAGTTGAGGCTATCAAGAGAGTTACAACACCAAAAAATCTCAAGGGAGTACAATCTTTCTTAGGAAAGATCAACTTTGTCAGAAGATTCATTGCCAATTTTGCTGAAATTGTTAAGCCCATAGTGAAACTGCTCAAGAAAGATGTGAAGTTTCAATGGACTACTGAAGTTCAAGGTGCATTTGATAAAATTAAAGAAGTGGTTCAATAGGCACTTGTACTTAGGTCCCCTAATTACACTAAGCCATTTTCAATTTTTTCTTTTGCATCATTTCACACAATTGTTGTTGTACTATTGCAAAAAGATAATGAAGGTTTTGATCATCCAATTGCATTCTTTAGCGAGTCTTTACAAGTTGTAGAGTTAAATAATGAGATGATGGAAAAGCAATCTTATGCACTAGTGAAAGTAGTGAAATCCTTTAGGCCTTATTTAGTGTGTGCTAAGGTCATTGCATATGTCCCTCATGCTACAGTTAAGGATGTCCTTACTCAGTCTGAGGTTATAGGTAAGAGATGTAAGTGGATCTCCAGGATTCAAGAGTTCAATTTAGAAATCCATATTACCAAGCTTGTGAGAGGACAAGGCCTAGCTAAGTTAATGACTGAAGAGAATGTGGATTTGGTCTAGATTAACAATGAAGGAACCCTTGATAAGATAATAACAAGTATTGAGTTACAACCAGACTATGCTAATGTTGTATATCTCATAAAAAATGCCAAATTCCTAGGACATATGATAAACAACCAGAAGAGGTCCCTAAAATTGCAAGCTCAGAAATATGCATTGATAGAAGGAGACTTGTATTGGAAGAATAGAGATGGAATTTTACTCTTTTGCCTTGATAGATGTCAGGCAGAGAAGGTTTTGAGTGAGATGCATGCTGGTATTTGTGGAGGCCATTATTCAGTAAAGACTACTGCCCATAAGATTTTGAGGGCTTGTTATTTTTGGCCTACACTGTTTAAGGACTCATTTCAGTTTGTGAAGAAGTGTGAAGCTTGTCAGAGGTTTGCTTCCAAATTGAAATATTTGGGAGCACTATTGTTGAACCCAATAGCCACTGAGGCACCATTTTCCATGTGGAGATTGGATTTCATAGGGGAATTTTCTGAGAAATCTAGTGGAGGACACAGTTATCTACTTGCTACAACTGACTATTTCACAAAATGGATTGAGGCCATTCCCACAAAGAATGCAACTAGTAAAGTGGTAATTGAATTCTTGCTCAACAATATTTTGACCAGATTTGGTGTTCCTATGACATTAGTCTCAAATAATGCAATGTGCTTTAGGTCAGATGAATTCAAAGAATTTTTTAAAAATAATGGAATCATCATATCTTATTCATCTCCTTATCATCCTCAAGAAAATGGATAGGCTGAATCTAGCAACAAAAATATCTTGACAATCCTGAAGAAGACGCTTGAAAAAAATAAAAGAGCTTGGCACTCAAAATTGAAATTAGCCCTATAGGCAGATAGGATCACAGTAAAGAGAGCCATTGGGAAGTCCCCCTTTGAGCTTGTATATGGCTTACAGTCAAGATTTCTTATAAACAATTTGCTTCTTGTTTATCAGTTTATTCAGGATGAGGAATTGGATGTGTTAGAACCAATGCAGGATAGGATCATGCAATTGACAGAGCTAGATGAAATGAGAAGGGAAAGTCAAAAGAGTAACATTAAATTGCAACAAAAAATGAAATACCTATTTGATAAGAGGGCTACTACCAGAAAGTTCAAAGTAGGTGACCTAGTACTTTAGTGGAATGTGAGAGTAGAAGACAAAGGGAAGCATAAAAAGTTTGAGCCGTTATGGCTTGTTCCCTTTGTGATTCATGAAAGTTTTGGAAAAGACTCTTACTGGTTGAAGAGTATGGATGATAAAGTTTTTGAGTTTCCAGTGCATGGGAAATTTTTAAAGCCTTTCTTTAGTTGAATCTTTCTACATGCATATGTAAAATTCTTGTAATTATTGTATAGGTGTGTTTCTTTTAGCCTGCGTGTCTCCTTTCCAGTTTTAGGTTGGTGCATTTTTTTTTTTTGGTCTGCATCCTAGAGATCCATGGTTCTTGTTCAAACTTGCATTTAAACATCCTCAGATAGAGCCACTATTGGTTGGAAATCTCATTTTTTTCTTTTTGCCCTAAATTTATGGATGATCTTAAAAAAATTGCAGTCTCTAGGGTTTGCTAACTCTAATTGCCTTTGAAAAATCATAAAAACCCTAGTTTGGGTTGTCAGCATTCTAATTCTCTGTTACTTTATCGGATGACTTAAGTCTCAAAATTTGCATGTGTGCTTCTATTTTCCTCTTAGTCGCTGAGTCTCCTTAAGGTTTAGGAATATTCCCTTTTGTTTGGCGACTACCCAGAAGCTTTGTCACCTGATCTCATGAGCTTTTCAAAATATTCCTTATTATCTAATGACTTAGCGTTTCACCTTTAGTCTCCAGATCTTGCAATGTTAATCTTGAGATTTAGCGACTGTTGTATTTGGTTCATCACTGAGAGACTATAGCTGTGTGATCTTTGAATTGGTCTTTCTTATGGTTGGGTGATCTCGCAATGATTTATTTAAGTGTCCTTTTATCCAGCGATAATGAGTTTTCTCTTTGGTCGCTAGATCTCGAGATGGAACAGCGGTCTTCCTTGGTGGTTGTCTCTAGATCTCGTAATGATATGATAGTTTATCTTTTGGTTCAGCAATTGTGGGTTCTATTGGTCACGTGATCTCCTGATGTTGATGGCTATCTCTCTGGTGGTTAGTTATTCTATGATGAGGTTGTCGCTAGATCTCTGAATGCAGTGGTGTAGTGACAAAGGTTTGATAGATTTAATGTGAACCGTTGATGATATTTTGATTGTGTGGATGGTGCTTGATCTCTAGTTTTGACTCAGAGTTAGGAAGTGTTCCCATGACTTGGAGAATGCTTTAGTCATGTGTTCTTAGGATTAAAGCCTAGTTAAGTGAAAGATCATGAGATTTAGCGAGAAGTCTATGTCGCCAAATCTCTAGATTTTCCTGAGGTCAAATGAGGGTTAATGAAGTGGTTAGGACCTGGTGGTTCTGATGGTATTCAGTGATCTAGTGATTGTGAGGTCATGTGATCTTAGTTTCCCAAAAGTTAGGTGATAAGCTTGTAGCGATTCAGCAACACAGTTTTCTTAGGGTCGCAAGATCAGGCGGTTAGTTATGAAATCTTCTCATGACTTAATGTGGACCGCTGGATGAATTGAAGGATGAGATCAACAGTGGTCGCATGATCTCAAGAATAAGTCAAATAGTCAAAAGTATTACAAGATTATGAGATTTCTGGCATTTTTCTAGATCTCTGGGTCGAATGATCACTAAAGGTTTTCAATGATAAATATATTTCCATGACTATAGTTTTTGACTATAGTCGCCATTTCTTAGAATAGAATAAATTGAGATTTCTTCCCTTCAGTCGCTAGATCTCTAGATGGCCAGGTTGGGAGATCTCAGAATAAAGTTTGAAAAGTCAAAAGCATTCTATGACTATGAGATTTCCTCTTAGTTTCCAGATCTCAGAATACCTTTTTTAAAGTGCCAAATTTGTAAAACAATTATGTGTTTCTTTTCTTCAGTCGCCGAATTAGAGAATATTCAAATTTAAAATGTCTAGCTATGACTAGTAAGTTGAAACCTTGTGCATGCCAAATTAATGGTAGAAGTGACTTCTAAATAGCTGGAGGTGTCAGATATGGTAGCACATTCAATACTACAGGTTAAAATGGCTACAGGCAGCTCATTTGAGAATTACGAAGCTTGTAAGAAAAGTGCAGAGCGCTAGGGTTTCTGTGCTTTCCAGACACACAGTGATTAGTGAAATTGTAGAGGAATTTCTAGAGCTATAGTCAAGATGAGTCAAACATCGGCAAGTAGAGCTTCTACCAGCCAGGGGTCAAAGGAGAAGGTTAAGGAAATCTTTTCAGATGAGTTTCTCACTCTATTGCCTGGTTCTTCTCAAAATAAGAAGGTCAGTGATGAAATTTTTGTCGATGACTTAGCTTACTATAGGGATGCCAAAATGCCTAAAATCATAGGCATATGTCACTATTTCTACAAGAACCATGATAGCGTTATACCTATATCAAACCCTTGGACTTCAGGTTTGGCCAAGTCAATTGTCCCAGAGGTTTTTCTAGATGTGGACTTACTCCTCATGCTATCTCAGAGATATGATCCTCTCTCAAAGACCATTAGAAAAGAGGATGGTTCACCCTTGATAACCCTAGACTGGAATTCTTTCATGAATGCTTTCTCAATTCAATTTCCAATGGCCACAGAGATTAAATTGTAGGCTCAAGTGAACAGATATGTCAGAGAGGTTGCTTTGGTCTCTAGGGAGATTAAGAGTCATATGCCTAAAGAAAATAGAAATTATATTTCACCCATGGCCAGATCGATTCTATATGATTACAAAGACCTGAAGTTTTACATGAAATACATTGCATATGGGATATGCCAGGTCTTGGGAATTGATGCAGGCCCTGAGAGGACTACATCAGATATTTTGATGCTAGTAATGGATTCACAAAGCTGTATGGTGATCAAAGGATATGACTTTATTGGTTATATCATAAACAAGATGCATGAGGGATTGCTATCCTTAAAGAATTTCCCCTTTGGCTCTCAACCTAGGTTCATCCATTATTCCCTTTTGATGCATCTAATTGTCTATCACAATTATGGTCTTATAAATTTGAATGATCTCAAACCACAAATGATGTGGAATGGATAGCCTAACCTAGTGCAGTTCTGGTTAGGAGTGTGGATCACTTCTTTCCCTAGATGAAATTTTGCTACTTTTGAGGACTGGATTGTGTACCCCATTCTTCAGAGTTTGGGGTTAAATTGTACAAGATTATCAACCAAGGTCCTATAATTGGTTAGACGCCAACAATTTGTTCATAATTGGACCAAGGGTCACAATTGGGGAGACATCTAATATGAGAAGGGCTTTATAATGATTTGGGTTTATGGATGCCCTCAGCCACCTCATCTACTCCCATACTATGTACCACCAAGAGTTGCATTTCTAGGGTTTGTCTGGAAACTCATGTTGATAGTAAAAGAACATTTGGCTTCCCACAGGAAAGGGACTCACTCCTCGACACTTTAGGGTGCATTATATCACAATTAGGAAGGGAGTATTGAGTAAAGTAAATGATTGGATAGAGAAATATAGGATGTTTGCAGCATCACATAGGTATGTATATATAGAAGGTTTCATGGTTGCTACAAGGACATACTACATGCCTACCATTCCTTTCAATAAGCTACATCAAGAGTATCCTGAAGAGGATGTGATCATAAATATCCTTGAAGATGATGTAGAGAAAAGAGTTAGTCAATTGGATCAGTTGCACAAGATTGAGAAAGAGTTGAAAGGAAAAGGATTTGCATTTGGGGGTTTCTTTCCTACTCTGCCTTACCTCTAAAGACTTGAGAAAATGTTGGCTCAATTTGACACACTTGTTGATTCAATGAAGGATCAAATTGATGATGCTAATCAGGCTAAGAAGGCCCATTCTAATTTTTAATATGATGAGGATAGTGATGGTGGCTATCCCATATATAGCCCACCCCCTATGGAGCAGCCATTAAATGAAGAGCAGGAGGGGGGAGATGAGACTATCAACATCAGTGAGCTACCTAGCTCAGAGGACACCCCTGAGCCCCAGAAAAAGAAGGAAAAATTGATGACTGGAGAGCCTTTAGAGAGGAAGAAAAAGGATAGGATAAGTTCCCTTTATCCTAGGACTTGCTTTCATCATCATGAAATAAGGAAAGTAGTCAGAGAAGCTAAAAAGAAACAAAGGGTTGAAACAGAGAATGTAGAATTGCTTTTGACTTTAGGTCAAGATGAAAGGTTAATTGAACAAGATGCCTTCATGAAGGATGATAATTTTGTGAATTCTAAGGAATTCAAAAGTTTCTTGCTATGGCATAAGAAATAATAGGTGGCTTCAAGTGTACAGATAACTGAGGAGGGTCAAGTGCAAGATGAGGCATTGCAATAATTGAAGGAATATGACCCCAAGGAGGAAAATATCACTCCAGATGAGGCCAGGGAATTAGTAAGAAAAAGAAACATGTTGCTTGTGCCTGGATGGAGTTTGTATACTAATTTCATAATTGATCAAATAAAGAGACAAGAAGATGTCACTCTCTCTTCTAAGGCCCAAGTAGGGGACATAATAAGAGGATTTGGGTATAGCCCAAAAATTTAGGCCTTGGCCATGTGGAGTCTATATCAAAAGGACAAGAAACCACAAATTTTGAATGTAAAATAACCAAAACAAGGGAGACAAAATAATATGGTCAATTCACAATACAGGGGACCTAGAAGTTTCTCAGGTTTTGAATCAATTTACAAAATTGAATGAAGATAAAACTAAGCAGTTGTCAGAGAGATATGGAAACCTTTTGGAGGACTATACTACTCTGGTAAAAGATAGGTACTTGGTAATAATGAGGAACAGAGCCCTAGAAAAACATGCAAATGATCTAGAAGAGCAGCTTGTTAGTGTTCCTATAGTAGCCCCAAAACCTCCAAAGAAGCCCATGATACAAGCAATGACAGAAGAGGAGGTGGTGGTAGAATTGAAGAAGATCAATGATGAAAAGAGTGAGGTAGTATTGCAAGCCCTGTTGAGTGTTTTGTAGCACAGATTCAACACAATCAAGGATAAATTTGACCTAGTTTATAATGCTTATGGAAAATTGCTAGAATTGCAGAAGGAGGTCAATAAATATGTGAAAGTTTTGAATGAGTTTTATGCAATGTGGTCTGTCAGGGCACCACTTTTTGAAAAGTTGATTTTGGTTCAATCATTGGGGAGTGACATATGAGATACAATTGTAAGGTTCAGTGAGGAGATTGATAGAGTTAAAGCCATGTTACCACTTTTTAAGGGTAAAGAAAATTTAATTGTGGCTAAGATAGCCATGCTTACCTCCTCCTTCAATAAGTTCATTCCCCTAATTTTTATTATAGATGGGACAGTAAAGAGCCTTGATAATTGGAGATCGGATGCTGATCTTCTACTGCCTAGGAAAGAGGCATTTTTAGGTGAGAGTAATGATATTGATTTAGAAAGCTTCAACAAAACCTTAGACGAAGCCATTAAAGTAGAAGTAGACCTCACCAAATTTGTGTCAAATGTTAAGGCAATTACAAATGCCAGATGGGAAAGACAAAAGGCCTAGCTACAACTTGTCCAAGATTTTAATTGGCCATCAGAGGAGTAGGTAACTACATGGGATGAAATGACAAAGCCCAAAAAGACTAGATTTTCCATAGTTGATTTGGAAATTTTGGATGAAGATTGAAAAGGACATTTGACATACTTGACACATGATCCAAGGAATACAAGGTTGATAAGCTATCATTCAGAAATGGTGTAGGCTAGCCTGAAATGGTGGTCACCATGTCTCATTGAAATCAAGGAGCTATCATAAATATTTGCTGTTGAAGGTGTCAATTTTTGAGTAGCTAGAGATGTATCCTAATCCAAGGAGGTTTTGTCTTTTCACCACCTAAACATTGGTTGTGTATTTTTTTATATTTTTATGCTTTATATGAGTTAGGTTTCCAACCACCCAAAGCTTGTTGCATTCCCATTAATGAGGGAATCCCAAGGTGGTTGAGAAAAGGCTATATAGAGTAAAAAATCATCTTGTAAAGGGGTTGGTATTCTTTTAAAAGATGTCGAAGAAATAGAACCAGATCGCTTAGAGGTAGATCACCAAGCTTTGTGTCTGGTCTTCTGAGTAATGGAATTGTCAATGTAAAAGGCAAGTTGATTTTAATACAAATACACTGCAACATTCACCATATATTATTGTTGTCTCTTTGCTTATGTATTTTACTCTTGTATGTTTTTTATGTTAGGTATTAGAAATATATCAATTGTAAGGTAACCTACTTTATTGTTTTATAAGTTTCTTTTAAGGAAAGAATTAATAGTGCTTATATTTCATCTTGGGGAGTAAATGTATTTTTATGGATCTTTGATGATAACAATATTTGGTTAACAGAATAGTTTGTAAGGAAACCTATTTGGATTTTTAGTTGGTGTGTAAGGCATACTATTGTATTTCTTCTAGGATTAATTTGTCAATTTTTAGTATGACTCTATTGCCCAATGGATTAGGTACTGGTTTCATGTATGTTTCTCATAGTCGTATCTTTCATTACCTTCCAAAGAAAAGTTGAAACATTCACATTATTTATCAATACCTCTTTATTTTTTTGTTTATTTCATTTAATACATTGGACTATGCCTAGGGAATTTAGTTCATTTGTCCTAATTCTACAAAGAGAGAATCATATTAGGTTATCCCTCCTAATATTAGGTCTTTCTCTTGTAGGAATCAATCTTAGGGAACACTAATTCGAGCATCATTTTGATCCTATGAGAAAAATCCCTAACAGTCCCCATGACCCCTTTTGACACATTGGAACACTCAAGTGTGTCTGAAGGGGTCCTAGGACCCCTTAAGACATACTTGAGAATTTCAATGTGCCAGAAGGGGTCATGGGGACTCTCTAGGGGTCCTAACATGTGATAAGGTGTATAAGGACCCCTAGGGAGTCCCCATGACCCCTTTTGACACATTGGATCTCTCAAGGGTGTTTGAAGGGGTCTTAGGACCCCTTAAAACACACTTGAGCATTCCAATGTATCACAAGGGTTCATGGGGACTCTTTAGGGGTCCTAACACATGATAAGATGTACGAGGACCCATAGGGAGTTCCCATGACCCCTTTTGACACATTGGAATGCTCAAGTGTGTCTTAAGGGGTTCAAGTACCCCTTAAGACACACTTGAACATTCCAATATGTCAAAAGGGTTCACAGGGACTCCCTAGGGGTCCTAGTACACCTTATTACATGTTACAACACTTAGGAAGTCCCCATGACCCCTTTTGACACATTGGAATGATAAAGTGTGTCTTAAGGGGTCCTAGGACCCCATAAGACACACTTGAGCATCCTAATGTGTCAAAATAGGTCATGGGGACTCCCTAGGGGTCATAGTATGCCTTATCATGTGTTAGGACCCATAGGAAGTCCCATGATGCCTTTTGACACATTGGAATGCTCAAGTGTGTCTTAAGGGGTTGTAGGACCCCTTAAGGCACACTGGAGTGTTCCAATGTGTTAAAAGGGGTCACGAGGACTCCCTAGGGGTCTCAGTATGCCTTATCACATGTTAGGAACCCTAGAGAGTCCCCATGACACCTTTTGACACATTGGAATGCTCAAGTGTGTCTTAAGGGGTCTTAGGACCCATTAAGATATATTTGTGCATTTGAATGTGTCAAAAGGGGTCATGGGGATTCCCTAGGGGTCCTAGTATGCCTTACCACATGTTAGGACTCCTAGGAAGTCCCCATGACCCATTTTGACATATTGAAACACTCAAGTGTGTCCTAAGGGGTCTTAGATTACCCCTTTTGACACATTGGAAAGCTCAAGTGTGACTTAAGGGGTCCTAGGACCACTTAAGACACACTTGAGCATTTTAATGTGTCAAAAGTAATCATGGGGAGTCCCTAGTATGCCTTATGATGTGTTAGGACCCCTAGAGTGTCCCCATGACTGCTTTTAACACATCAGAATGCTCAATTGTGTCTTAAGGAGGCCTAGGACCCCTTCAGACAGACTTGAGTATTCCAATGTGTCAAAAGAGGTCATGGAGACTCCCTAGGGGTTGTAGCATGCCTTATCAAACATTAGGACCCCTAGGAAGTCCCCATGACCACTTTTGACATATAGAAATGCGCAAGTGTGTCTTAAGGGGTCTTAGATGACCCCTTTTGACACATTGGAAATCTCAAGTGTATCTTTAGGTTTCTTAGGACCCCTTAAGACACACTTGAGCATTCCAATGTGTCAAAAGGGGTCATGGAGACTCCCTAGGCATCCTAGTATGCCTTATCATGTGGTAGGACCCCTAGGAAGTCCCAATGACACATTTTGACACATTATAATGCTCAAGTGTGTCTTAAGGGGTCTTACGAACCCTTAAGACACACTTGTGCATTCTAATGTTTCAAAAGGGGTGATGGGGACTCCATAGGAGTCCTACTATGCTTTATAATGTGTTAGGACCCCTAGGAAGTCGCCATGACACCTTTTCACACATTATAATGCTCAAGTGTGTCTTAAGCAGTCCTAGGGCCCCTTCGGACACATTTGAAAATTTTAATGTGTCAAAATGGCTTGTGGACTCCCTAGGTGTCCTAGTAAGCCTTATCACATCTTAGGACCCCTAGAAAGTCACCATGAACCCCTTTGATGCATTGGAACACTCAAGTGTGTCTTAAGGGGTCGTAGGACCCCTTAAGACACACTTGAGCATTCCAATGTGTGAAAAGGGGTCATGGGGACTCTCTAGGGGTCTAAGTACGCCTTATCACATGTTAGGACCCCTAGAGGGTCCCCATGACTCCTGAAACATTTGAACTCTTGAGTGTGTCTTAAGGGGTCCTAGGACCCCTTAAGACACACTTGAATGTTCCAACATGTCAAAAGGGGTCATGGGGACTCCCTAGGGGTCCTAGTATGCCTTATCAGATGTTAGGACCCCTAGGGAGTCCCCATGACCCCTTTTGACACATTGGAATGCTCAAGTGTCTTTTAGGGTGTCCTACAACCCCTTAAGACACACTTGAGCATTCCAATGTGTCAAATGGGGTCATTTCGACTTACTAGGGGTCCTAACACATGATAAGGTGTACTAGGACCCTAGGGAGTCCCCATTACCACTTTTGACACAATGGAATGCTCAGTTGTGTCTTAAGGGGTCCAACAACCCCTTAAGACACACTTGAGTGTTCCAATGTGTGAAAGGGGTCATGGGGACTCTAGAGGGTTCCTAGTGCACCTTATCACATTTTAGGACCCCTAGAGATGCCGCATGACCCCTTTTGACACATTGGAATGCTCAAGTGTGTCTTAAGGTGTCCTATGACCCCATAAGAAACACATGAGCATTCTAGTGTGTGAAAAGGGGTTATGAGGACTCCAAAGGGGTCCTAGTATGCCTTATCACATGTTAGGATCCCTAGAAAGTCCCCATGACCCCTTTTGACACATTGGAATGCTCAAGTGTGTCTTAAGGGGTCGTATGACCCCTTAAGATACACTTGAGCATTCCAATGTTTCAAAAGGGGTCATGGGGACTCCCTAGGGGTCCTAGTATGCCTTATGACATGTTAGGACTCATAGGAAGTCCCCATGACAAGTTTTTCCACATTGGAACATTTAAGTTCATCTTAAGGGGTCCTAGGATCCCTTCGGACACACTTCAACATTCCAATGTTTCAAAAGCGGTCATGGGGACTCCCTAGGGGTCCTAGTATGCCTTATCACATGTTAGGACCCCTAGAGAGTCCCCATGCTCCCTTTTGAGACATTGGAATGCTCAAATGTGTCTTAAGGGGTCCTAAGACCCCTTAAGATAGATTTGAGCATTCCAATTTGTCAAAAGGGGTCATGGGGACCTCCTAGGGGTCCTAATGTGTGATAAGGCCTACTAGGACCCCTATGTTCCCAATGATCCCTTTTTACACATTGGAATGCTCAAGTGTGTCCGAAGGGGTCCTAGGACCCCTTTAGACACACTTGAGTGTTCCAATGTGTTAGAAGGGGTCATTGGGACTCTCTAGTGGTCCTAACACATGATAAGGTGTACTTGGAGCCCTATGGAGTCCCCATGATGCCTTTTGACACATTAGAATGCTCAAGTGTGTCCGAAGGGATCCTAGGATGCATTAAGATAGATTTGATCATTCCAATGTGTCAGAAGGGGTCATGGGGACTCTCTAAGTGTCCTAACACATGATAAGGTGTAATAGGACCCCTAGGAAGTCCCCATGACCCATTTTGACACATTGGAACACTCAAGTGTGTTTGAAGGGGTCCTAGGACCCCCTAATACACACTTGAGCATTCCAATATGTCAAAAGGTCTCATGGGGACTCTCTAGGGGTCCTAACACATGATAAGGCAAAATTGGACCCCTAGGGAGTTCCCATGACCCCTTTTGAAATATTAGAATGCTCAAGTTTTTCGGAAGTGGTCCTAGGACTCATTAAGACATACTTGAGCATTCCAATGTGTCAAAAGTTGTCATGGGGACTTCCTAGGGATCCTAACGCATGATAAGGCATACTAGGACCCTAATGGAGTCCTCATGACCACTTTTGACACATTAGAATGCTCAAGTGTGTCCAAATGGGTCCTAGGACCCCTTAAGACACACTTGAGAGTTCCAATGTGTCAAAAGGGGTCATGGGGACTCTGTAAGGGTCCTAGTATGCCTTATCACATGTTAGGACCCCTAGGGAATCCCCATGATGCCTTTTGGGACCCCTTAAGACACACTTGAGCATTCCAATGTGTCAAAATGCTTCATGGGGATGTCCTAGGGGTCCTAACACATGATAAGGCATACTAGGACCCCTAGGCAGTCCCCATGACCCCTTTTGAAACATTAGAATGCTCAAGTGTCTCTTAATGGGTCCTAGGACCCCATAAGACACACTTGAGCATTCCAATATGTCAAAATGGGTCATGGGGACTCCCTAGGGGTCCTAGTAAACCTTATAATGTGTTAGGACACCTAGGAAGTCCCCATGACCCCTTTTGACATAGTGGAATGCTCAAATCTATCTTAAGGGGTCGTAGGACCCCTTAAGATAGACTTGAGTATTCTAATGTGTCGAAAGGGGTCATGGGGACTCCGTAGGGGTCCTAGTACACCTTATAATGTGTAAGAACCCCTACAAAATTCTCAAGACCCCTTTTGACACATTGGAATGCTCAAGTGTCTCTTAAAGGGTTCTACAACCCCTTAAGACACATTTGAGCATTCTAATGTGTTAAAAGGGGTCTTGAGAATTTTGTAGGGGTCCTTACACATTATAAGGTGTACTAGGACCCCTACGGAGTCCCCATGACCCCTTTTGACACATTAGAATGCTCAAGTCTATCTTAAGGGGTCCTACGACCCCTTAAGATAGATTTGAGCATTCCACTATGTCAAAAGGGGTCATGGGGACTTCCTAGGTGTCCTAACACATTATAAGGTTTACTAGGACCCCTAGGGAGTCCCGATGACCCATTTTGACATATTGGAATGCTCAAGTGTGTCTTATGGGGTCCTAGGACCCATTAAGAGACACTTGAGCATTCTAATGTTTCAAAAGGGGCCATGGGGACTTCCTAGGGGTCCTAACACATGATAAGGCATGCTGGAAACCCTAAGGGGTCATCATGAACCCTTTTGACACATTGGAATGCTCAAGTCTATCTTAAGGGGTCCTAAGACCCCTTAAGACACACTTGAGTATTCTAATTTGTCAAAAGGGGTCATGTGAGACCCCTTAAGACACACTTGAGCATTCCAATGTTTCAAAATGGTTCATGGGGACTATCTAGGGGTCCTAACATATGATAAGGCATACTAGGACCTGTAGGGAGTGCCCATGACCCCTTTTGACACATTAAAATTCTCAAGTGTGTCTTAAGGGGTCCTAAGGGGTCCTAGACCCCTTAAGACACACTTGAGCATTCCAATGTGGCAAAAGGGGTCATGGGGACTTCCTAGGGGCCCTAACATGTGATAAGGCTTACTAGGACCCCTAGGGAGTCCCCATGACCCAGATGAGATGTTAGTGAATGACTTTTTGCTAATACTACTCTTCCACTAGATCCAAATTTCAACCCTTTTATTAATCTACAAGATCAATTGTGAGCCCATAGAATTGGCCAAGAGAAAAATGTGATTGTATATCAACTGATTATAAAATGTTCATTTGAGGAGAAAATATTGCAATGATCAAGAAGAAAATTGGCTATGGAAAATCTAGTTACAAATTTTGTTAAGAATGAAACTATTAAGGAATTGCATGAATCACAAACCATGAAAATAACCTTCTATAACAAAGAACATTCAAGCTATAGAATTTATTAACTTTGAATTTAAACGTGTTATCAGCATTCATGGAAGAGATTTCATTAGCATCCATGGAAGAAATTTCATTAAAACTTCAAAAAAAATCATTTAAAAAAATTCATTAACTTGAGTTGAAATCATTTATGATAGACAAAAACAAAATTGTATTACTCAGAAATGGCAGATAAAGAAAATGAGATAAACCAAATTTATCAAATTATTACAATCCACAGCTTCTCTCTGAGCATAAAATGACAATCCATGGATCCAAAATTATGATAAAAGTTAAATTCTTTGAGTAAGTCATTCAGAAACACGTAGAATACTATAACGGATGATGATTTATAGATAATTTATGATGGACTATGTTGTGCAAAAGCCCGCAATCCCTGGCATATCTCAGAGTACTGATGAGAAGCAATGGTGAAAGTCTAAGACAGAGGTGGTGCCGACATTGAAGTGGCAAGACATTCTTCATAATATTAGGGCCGTGCCATCGAAAAGGAAAGGCTTTCCTCATAATTTCACGCCACCACTGATATCTTCTTTAAATTTATTAATGCGGTCAGTTCTATGGTGCCTACATAATTTCTAGTACAACTACTCATTTTACCAAACCCTTCCCTGCTCTCCATAATCTTCGATCGGTTCAAAGAGCCATCCGGTTGTTCTTGTTTAACCTCCCAATGACTCTGTTGAGCTATCAGATTATCAACAGGCATTGTACAATTGTTTAGTGACCAGAATCTATTTCAAGAACCTTTGCAATTTAGCGTTCCGGTTGAAAAAGTAGGGAAAGATACCATTTCATAGCCACATGTGGTGGAAATAGAGGGATTCTCTTGCCCTCTACTTCTATAATCTACCTCTAATGAACTATTCTTCAAAGCCTCCATTTTTGCATAGCTAGGGTTTTTGGCGCCTATAAAAGGCACAACTATGCCCCTGTAGGGACTCATGCTCATGCTCATAATCATTTTAAATAATATTTAAAATGTAAAATGTATATTATATAATATTTAATATATATAATATATAATCTAATATATAGTTTTTAATATTAATATATATTAAATAATATTTAATGTAAAATATATATTATATAACATTTAATATATAATTGATATTATATAATATTTAATATATCTAATATATATCTAATACATAACTAATATATAGTTTTTAAAATATAATATATCATATGAAGGATGGAGAAATGGGAGGGAGAAAGTGGAGGCAAAGTGAAAATTCAAAATTCTATCATCATATTTGGGTAAATATCGGGTACCTGATTAGGCTCGGTATTGCTTTGTGCACCAAAACTACATGGTCAACTATTGAAATATCTCAAATACGTGTTTTTCCCCTCTTTCTCTAAGTTCTAGACTTTGACAATGTAGCTAACGACTTTTTTTTACCCAAATTTGATAAAATGAAAAGGGCATCTTAAGGAGATTATCAGCTTTCTATCAATATAATTACTATCAAATTTTGAATTTAGTAAGTAATTATTAGTTATTTTCTAATTGAGCTACCTCTAAAGTGCTGATTTATATACTGATTGAAAAATGACTATAACTTTCAAACGGTATAACATTTTTGAAATCCAAAAAATGCGTCACATTCTATGCTTCGCCTACTATAAGGAATTTTTATTTTTTTTGAATTTTGTAAAGTTTTGAATGAGTTAAGGTGGCCAGACATGAGAGTTTTTTATTCTGAAAATGTTGTAGTAGAAAATTCATAATTAATTATTTTTTTGGAATAAAATTACAAAAAAATATGTGTCACATCTAGGCACGAGTCTACTACTTATATATAAAATATTATAATAAAATATTATCATTTGTTTATGATTAAGGTGGTCAGACATACACCTACTTCTTATTTTTTTCCTGAAATTTTTGTACTGCTGCATTGAAATCTATACTTTTCACCAATCATACTAACTTTTTCTCAAAAAAGGCCTAGTAGTTTAGAAACTAAATTCAATTTTCTACAGATTCTATTCTTACAACTTTTTGATATTAGGTTCATAGCTAGTTGAAATTTTCACGTCAAGTTGACTAACCCTGATTTGCTGATTTTTTATTGCCACTTAAAGGCATAGTTTGGCCCCTCATGATCTTGCACATACCCTATATGTTTTTATAGGATTTAGGTTTGTACGTTTAAGTTTTATTTTTTGATTTTGTACATTTTTAAAGGTAAATACAATGATAATTAAAAAAATGAAATTTTTTTGCATACAAATATTAAAAAAAATAATTAAAAAATATGTAAACAATATATGCAAAAAAAAATAATTAAAAAACACAAACAAATAATTTTTTTTAAGAAAAAAAAATACCTATAACTTGGCTGAGTGGACACTATTGCTCCTTCCTAGTCACTTATCCTTAGCCCCTCAATGTTCAAATGAGGGGCTTTGGGTGTTCGCGGGGTTATTTATAGGGTGGGGTAGACTCGGCGGAGTCCTACTCGGCCAAGTCTACCCCACCACGTAGGTGCCATTCAGTGCCACATGGCGGTCACATTTCTTCTATTGAATTAGACTTGGCCAAGTCTAATTGGGCCAATAGGTACTCAGCTGAGTCGCACAAGTGAGCCGAGAAGGTGATAGTTGATCGTTCTTTTACCCAAAGATTTGAGACAAAAGGATGGTCAGGCTTTAGGTCAAGTCAAGATCAGTTCTATTTTGAATGTAGGGAAGGGGAAGTTCCTTCCCAATGAACTATGAAGATAATTTCATGGAATGTTAGGGGATTAAATTCCCATAACAAATAGTGCTTCTTTAAGAGAAGTTCATCCACTTTTGAGGTGAAACTCTTATTAATTCAGGAAAGTAAATTAGATCAGGAAGGTTATGAATGCCTTAAAAAAATATTAGGTCTATTGGAAGTGAAAGGCGCAAATTTGGTTGGCACTCCTGGTGGCCTTGTTGTTATATGGAATCCAAGATTTTTATCTTTGGACATTAATGAGTGTAAGTCTCATTGGATTGCAATTAGGGTTAAAATCTTTAGGAGTAATTTAGAATTTATAATCATCAATATCAATGGGCCTAAATTTCTTCATGAAAACAAGACTGTTTGGAAGGAAATAAATTCCTTTATTAAGGATCTTTCAAATTCAGATATTTTCTTGGGAGGATACTTTAATGCTATCCTTGACATCAAGGAGAAAATAGGAGGTTCTAAAAAGACAACCCAAACTATGGTTAAATTTAAAGAGTGGATTTATAATTTAAAGGGAATGAATATACCCTTAGATAATGGTACTTTCACTTGGTCTAATACTAGATGTGATACTAAATATGTAGCTAAAAAATTAGATAGGTTCATCTATATAGGTGACTTATCATGTTTTCATTCACTCTCTAGTAAAGTATTATGGAAAATTTTGGATCTGATCATTTTGTGATTAGCCCAATCTTAGTAGAAAATTAGATGCCTATTTAGAATCCTTTTAAATTTAAAAAGATGTGGCTAAAAGATGAGAAGTGCCTCTTAAGATTTGAGTAATGGTGGAATGAAAGAAATTTCAAAGGCGATAAAAACTTTATATTAAATGTAAACTAAAACATATTAATTAACTTTTAATTGAATAGACTCTAGAATATTTTGGTAACATTTTTTATTGTAAAATATTTTTCCAAAAGGAATTAGAAGACCTTAATGAAGATGTTATTAAGGAAGGTATGAATTTAAGCTCATATACAAAAGATAAATGTCTCCTGAGAAAAGTATGAGGATATCCTGCCAAAAGAAGAGACTTACTAGAGACAAAGATCTAGAGAAGTCTGATTAGAAGGAGATTGAAATACTATTTTTTTCATGATAGCTCTAAGGAAAAATGAAACTCTAATAGGATCACTTGTATTAAGAAAGGTGATGGTTCTTCAATTAAAAACCTAGCTAATATTGCTTCAGAAGACGTTACGTATTTTGAAGGTATTTTGAACAACCTAGAAGGATCAGATAACATGGCCCAAAGTAGATTTCTTTCCAACATTCTCTTGGAAACTATAATTGAAACAATTATTATATTTTTATTGATTTCAAACCTTAACTGGTAAGACAATTTCTATCTAAGAGAGTACCATATCTTTTGATTTATGTAGAGGATTTGATAAGAGGAGATAATAAGAGGACCTAAGGAATAGTTGAGTTATGTGATACTTCAATGGGAACTTGTTCAATTGGAAAATTAACAAGACAATGTGTTGTTTATCTTTAACACCAAGTAAAGAAGGAAGACTGGAAACATCGGCTTAAATGAGAAAATGTGAAGAAATTTAGTTTACACCAAGTGATGTTAGTGTCGACCGAGAACCACTATATGTTGAGAATCTAGTGTTGACCAGACATCAGTAATTTTTGAGTGATAGATAATTATTGAGAAAAGATAATGTTTTCCGAGAAGGAACTTTTTAACGATGACTAAGTTATCTATTAATGATCAAGGAGATGAACATAGTATTGACCATGTGTCAGTAATTTATAGTTTGAGAAAGAATTAAGAATCCCATCTGACATAGTTGAATTCTTGGGATATGTAAAATGTGTTGACATTATTAATGAATCATATGGAGCATTTAATGCATGTTAAATCATTTAATTATGGATTCAATAAGAAATTTAAATATTTATCTAGAAGGAAAAAGAGAAGAAAAATGATGGAAGGATTCGATGAATTTGACCTAAACCTAAGATCTACATAAGAGATTAAGCAGCAAAATATTAATCTACCTAATCAAGGAGGTATAAACATGACCTAATTACGAGGTGATAGAAAGAATAAATACATTGATGTTATTGACTGATGAATCTAAGAAAAATGATTAAGGTGAAGCTTTAAAGAGCTGAATGTAGAGTTGTGGTGATTGCTTGAAGAAAATTTCAAGTAGATTAGGGATGGAGATGGAAATAAAGGTCACCTAGTAAATCAACATATGTTTGAAGTGGATCTATATTTACAAAGTGAGTTGTACATTTCAGATCAGAACCTACTGTTACTTTCTAACCATTATATCAGTCTAAATCCTTTAATCAAGGTTGATCTAAAAGTCATTGTCTAAATCCTTTAATCAAGTTTACATTCTAATGTAATGTTCTTAAGCCCTCTAACTAGGCCACTTTTAACAAAGTGTTTTAAATCCTTTAACTAGGTCACACCTAACAATGTGTATTGCAAACCTTTAACAGGGTTGGATTCTCATAGAGCTCACTTCAGAAGAGTGAAAATTAGTACCATGTTACAAGTGGTTTTTCCCAAATTGGGTTTCCACTATAAATCTTGGTGTTATACTTGTGTGAATGTCATTTGATGTGAATGATGTTGGAAGTTTTATATTATGCAAGTTAATTACTTTTGGATAGTGGAGTGCAAGTTTTATGTTATTGATATATGCTATAGAGACCGAGTTGAATACTGATTAGATCTAAGTTTTTTGGAGAGCTAGAAAGGTGAGTTAGTACATCTAGACCTGAGGATAACTGATTTTCCCCCCTCTCTCAGTTATTCTAAAATCATTCTAGCAATTTGTATTAGAGTCATTGGTGCTTGTAGAGAAAAAAATTAAATGTACTTTGAGCTAATGATCAAGATGTACAAAAATGAGGTACCGAACTTGAACAAGGAGAACTTCCATTCATGGTAGAGTTTGATGAAACTACACCTATCTAGTATTGGTGATTTAGCAAAGTACTATGTGGAAAATGACTAAGTAACACCTGTTGCACCTTTGACTGCCGAGGAGATGAAAGAAAAGAAAGAACACAATCAGACAAATTTGGAGATTGTATTTGGCCTAAAATTATCCTAAATTTAATGACATCAAGGACTATACTAATGCAAAGAAAATGTGGGACACTCTTGTAGCTATCTATTGTGGGGATACAAATGTAATGAGAGACAAATTTGAAATTTTGAGAGCTAAGTTTGATTAAATCAAAATGCAAGAAGGTAAAAATATTGCTCAGTATTGTGGTAGAATTAAGGAGGTAGTGAATGCTATAAGAGGAGCTAATGGAAATATTGATGATGAAACTGTTATTAGTAAAGTATTGAGAACTTTGCTTCCTATCTATGCTATTAGAGTGTTTACCATACAAGAATCAAGATGTACAACCCTGGTAATGTAGTAACTTTGGAAGTCTTATTGGTAAGCTTACTATTTTGAGCTATCTAATTATGATAATTTCGCTATTCACAATGTTGAATCTACATTCAAGTTTGAAGTGGTTCTTCATAAGTATAAGGAGGGAAAAGAAAGATGTTTGAGGAGTGACAGTAATAGTGATAGTGATAGTAATACTTTTGATGATGATCTAGATGATCTTGAGGCACTTATGGCTAGAAGGCTATTGAGAGGAAAAGGAAAATTTAAGGGTCAACTTCCTGTAATTTATTTTTCATGTAACAAAGTTGGCCATATTGTAGCAAAATGCCCTGATAGGACTAACAAAGATGACAAAATGGAAAGCAAGCACAAAGACAAAAGAAATGACAGAGATCATAGACAATACAAAGACTAAAAAGAAAAAGGTAAGAAATATTGTTATATTGTTGAAGAGGAAACTGACAATGAAACTAGTGAATCTAATAAATGTGATATAGAAGTTGTTTATGTTTCTATGAAAGATTATTCTAATAAAGATGAGAAAAATGCACTTATTTGATATGTGAGTAAGGGTGATAAATGGATTATTGATAGTGGTTTCTTACATCACATGGCTGGTGATAAAAGTAAGTTTGAAACCTTAGATCATTACAAAGGTAGAGGTATTAAGTTTGGTAATGATGCACCATGTCCTGTAAAAGGAAAAGGATCAATTAGATTGACTGATAAGATTAGATGTGATAATGCTTATTGGGTTGAAGGTCTTAAATACATTAATTTGTTGAGTGTTGCATAGTTGAACAATGCTGGTCACCAAGTTGAATTTCATCATAGAAAGGCTAAAATATTTAATGCCACTAGTGAACTAATTGGAAGTGGAGAACAAAAATTTGTTCTATCTAGACCTATCTGAAGAAACATGTTTGTTTTTACAATTTGATGATGTATGGCTATGAGATAGGAGGTTGTGTCATGTTAACTTTGACAATTTCATAAATATTAGTAAGAAGAAGAAAGTTAGAGGTTTTCCAAGATTAAAGAAATATGATAATGTGATGTGTAAAAAGTGTCAATTGGGAAAATTGACAAAGTCTAGTTTTAAGAGCAAGACATATACTTCTAACAATATTTTGGAATTGTTTCATACTGGCCTTTGTGAACCTATAGGCATGCAAAGTTATTGTGGTGATAAGTATTTCATTCTATTTGCTGATGACTATTCTAGAATGATGACTATAATATTTTTAAAAGAGAAATATGATGCATTTCAGTTGTTTAAGTTGTATTTAGCAAAATTTGAACAAGAAATGGGTAAAAGCTTGAAATATTTGAGATCTGACAAAAGAGGATATTTTATATCAAATGAGTTCAATCTATTCTACAATGATAGAGGAATAAAGAGACAAATATATGCACCTAGAATACCTCCAGAGAATGGTATAGTAGAAAGGAGAAATAGATCATCTATGGATTGTGCCAGAGCACTAATAATAGAGAAGAATGTTGTATAAAAGTACTGGAGAGAAGTTGTAAGTAAAAATGTTTATTCCTTGAACTAAGTACAAATTGAGAAAGGTACAAATGCTACACCTTTTGAGTTGTGGTATGGAGATGCACCTAATGTGAAGTATTTTAAAGTCTTTGGAAGTAAATATTATATATTGAAAGACAACAGGAATGGAAAACTTGATGCAAAAAGTGATGAAGGCATATTCCTAGAATATTTCACTAAGAGAAAAGCTTATAAGTGTTTGAATTCTAACACTAACAAAATTGTGGAAAGTGAACATGTTAGAGTTGATGAATATACAAAAAAGAATGAAGTTGAGTACAAGCAAGAACCTAAAGATAATAGATCTTTTGTATACATTAAAGAATGAGAGACTACTTATACACCTGAAATAGATGTCAAGTTTCAAAAAGATGTTGTCAAGCATTAGGTGGATGATGTCGAGAATCAAGAAGATTTAGTCTATCAATTAGAAGAAGCAAAGAATCTACAAGATGAACTTGAAGATCAAGAACAAGTAGAAAGGAAATCTGAACCTACATTGGCATAATATGTAAGAAGATATCATAAGATAGAACAAATCATTGGAGACAAATAATTTGGAGTGATGAAAAGTTTTAATATGATTTAGAACAATAGAGAGGGGGGTGAATTAGTTGTTCTCAGGTCCAAATGTATAAAAAAAACTTTCAAAACTCTTCAATAAATCAGATCCAACAACCAACAGCTACTTAGTCATTGTTGATTGCATAACAAAAAAATATAACATTGTAGTCCAATACCAAACTATACTTAACTTGTAAAACACATAAATATTCAAACCAAAACATTCACACAAGTATTGACACCAAGATTTTTAGTGGAAACCCAGTTAGGGAAAAATCACTTTGTAACATGTTACTATTAAATTCACTCTTTTGAAGTGAGCTCTATGAAAAGCCAACCCTATCAAAGATTACATACACATTGTTAGGTGTGACCCAGTTAAAGGATTTCAACCACTCTATTGAAATTGCACCTTGTTATAGGACTTACATACACTCCATTAGAATGAAACCTTGTTCAAAGGATTTATACATATGACTATTAGGTCAACCTCTATTAAAAGGATTTTGACTGATACAATGGTAAGAAAGTAATAGTAATATTGATCTATAAACATACAACTCACTTTGTAGATATCAGATCCAATTTTGTACACATATGTTGGCTTACTGACTGTGAATCTTTTTCATCTCTATCACAGATCTGGCCAAAAATCCCTTCAAGTGATCACAACACTTCTCCTTCAGCCTTTTCTACTTAGACAATCAATAACATAAAATCCAACATTATCTGCTTCCACCTCTCTTCCACTCTACTCAACCTAATGCTTAGGTTTCCTTAATCCTTCTTCAATTATGTCAATACATCTTTTTCCTCTTAATCTTCTCCATAGATCTTAGGGTTTGGTCAGATTCGTCGAATCCTTCCAAATTTATGTTCTTCATCTCTCCTTCTAGAAACATCTCAAATCTCTTTAATATTTACAATAAAATGTTTTATAGCTAATTAAATACTTTCATAGAATCAATAAATAAAGTCAACATGGTTTACATAATCCAAGAATTCAACTATGTCAGCTAGGAATTTGAATTCTTCCTCAAATGGAAATTGTTAGAAAGTTGACTATACTGAAGTATATGACTAGATATAGTGTTGTGATTATGGAAAAATAGTCATAGCAGTTTGGAGTTAGCGCACTTGAAGGAAAGATGAGAAATCAGCTAAGTGTTGAAGACTGGATAGTGTACAAAGTTCCTGCAGCTCAGAGCATCAACACACATGCATATAGATGAATTATGGTATGCACCCTAAAATTTAAGTTAGTTAGACTATACCCATGCTTAGTCTAAGAGTTCATAAGTATATGTGCAAGGATGTGAAAGTTACAGTCAGTTGAAGTTGCACAGGTAGTGTGTGCTAGTGAAGAACAGAGCAAGCAGCGGACAGTTAGTATTTTGGTTTGCAGTCATAATGTAAAGTTGTAAAGGCTATGTGCCCATTGTATTTAGGTTTTTGACATATTTATATGTTTAATTTTAAGAGAGGTTAAGTCAATTAATTTGGAAGCATTGCTTGTAATTAGTTATAAGGCCGACCTAGTTGTTCACTTTGTATAAATATAAGGTGTGGCCATTATATTTGGTATGGATGTTGAGGATGAGTTGTGTGAAGTAGAGTAGAGGTATGAGAAGATAGCATAAGATGTATTAAAGCTTTTCTAGAGGTCAAAGTATTAGTGCATCAAAGGAACTAATCTTACAAGTAGTGTCACTGTAACAGTTCACTCGATAGATATAGTGTGTCTCTGATATCAAAAGGTTGTAGCCTTCATCATTTGAGTAGTGAGCTCCAGGAGAGTGAGTCCACTCCCATAACAAGGATTATTTTAAAAGACTCACAACAAGGTCTGACCCTTGACAAGGTCTACTATATTAAAAGAATTGTAAATATACTCCTAACAGGGTAAAGGATCTTCTAACAAGGGTCAGAAAATGCTAGTGCAGAATATTAGTGGGTGTCAATTCCCACTGGGGTTTTTACCTATTTGGGTTTCCTTGTAATCATATTGGTGTCATGTGTTGATTCCATGTTTCATATTTATGTGAATGTTTAATTCAGTACTTAAGCATTTAAAGTTTAGTATAAAGATTAAAGTAAAAAGTAAAATATAGTGAACGCTGATTCACCCCCCCCCCCTCTCAGTGTTCTCATTCCTAACAATTGGTATCAGATCCCTGGTCCTCAGCATAGAATTTTAACCACTTGAGGAGATCATGGAAAAAGTAGAAATGAAACATCTAAAAAGAAATCTTGAAGCTGCTCTTGAAGACCTAGAGAATTCAAAAAGAGAAATTGAAGAACTAAAAGAAAAGGTCAGTAATTCTCAATTAGTTATCAAAAAACTAAGAAAGGATCTGAAAGAATGTTCCACCAGTGATTTGGGAATAATGGTCAAGAAGTTGAATGAAGAAAATGCATCCTTAAAAGATCAAATTGAAGAACTTGATGATAGGCTAATTAAAAACTAGGATGTCTATAATGAACAAGTCAAGGAGAATCTTCAACTCAATGAAGAACTAAGATAGGAAAACATGGAAATATTCAACTCAATGAAGAACTCAACTCAAAAGAAGAAAATAATCACATTGAAAAATTACACACCAGCTCTAATTTAGTAGAATCTCAGTTGTATGCAAGATGAGCCAAAGGAGACATTAGCTGTATTGGTTACAATGAAGAAAAAAATTAGATTGACAACATGCAAGAAAGAAAGGATTCACAAAAGGACTCTACTAATGCTAAGAAGACTGAAGATCAAACCAAAGATAATGTTGAAGCACTTAAGAATTAGTGCAAGCCTATTGACTGCACTTGTTTTTCTTGTAACAAGCATGGACACATTGCCAAGAACTATACAGAGGTAAGACCTTTTAATGGTTACTATTATTCATGCAATAAGTTTGGTCATAAAGCTATGAATTGCAAGACTAGTAAGAAGAACAAGATTCAACATAATCAAAGAAATCAGAATTAGACAAATGTAAGAAGCTCTCAGGATCTTACATGCCAGATATATAACTATAATGGTCATTCAATGAAAAAATACAAATTGATGACTAATGTCAATGTGCCAAGGAATACAAGACCTTGAATCATTTTTCACTCTTGTAACAAGACTAGACATATCTCTATGTTCTGTAAATCATGGGTGCAAGGTCAGAAAATCCCTAAAAAGGCTAAAGAACTAGTTTTGGATCCTGAAAGAGAAGTTAATTTTGTCAAAGCCTCAGATGATCCAAGCATGATTTAGTCAAAGAAAAAGAAGGATAAAGTTGATGGGAATGTATTGGATGCATCCACATTGGATGCACCCTCTACATCTGGATGAATAGCCTTCAGGGTCATAGGGGGAGCTAATTTAGCTCTAGACCACTGCGTGGCTGGCATACTCACTCTTAGAGTATGCACCCTTGGACTTAAGATTTTGGACTATAAAGGAACCTTTGTGCAAGAGTGCACATGCTGATTGTTAGCAGAACTCAATTTAGAAATTTTGAAGTGACAACCTAGTTTACGCAACTTACGTTAATGGTGGAATTCTCACTTTAAGTACACATAAATTTATTCAATTGCTCATTGCATTCATATTATGAGTGATTTAAGAGAATAATATTTCTTTGGAATTAAAGAGTGCAACACAAGATGAAGGACAAGAAGATCCTAAGATGAAGAAAATAAAAATTGAAAAGGATGATAGTAAGAAGGATATAACTGATGAAACTCATTTTGCACCCAAAGAAACTAGTGATCCCATTGCTCCTCCGAAGTATAGGCCAATGATCAAGAGAAAGAAAGAAGTTAGCACTAGTCATCCATCCTTGCAAGCATTAAGGAGAAAGCAAACTAGTCAAGAACCTCCTAAGGCAGGATTCAAACCAAGTCTTAAAGCCTTGAGCACAATAATTGTTGATGAGGGAATAATTGATCAAGTAGGGAAATATTATGAAACATATAGTGAGATTGACAAATCATAAATACATAGTATGATTATCAAACACATGATAAAGTTTAGAAAGATAGTTCTTGAATTGAAAATAAAAATTCCAGATAAGGTATGGGAGATAATGGATACACTAAAGAGACAAGACATAGAAGAAGACCTTAGAATAAGGGAACAAATTCTTGATTCCACTCTTCCAGTATGCTCTATTAAAGAAAGGTCATTGTTGCTAAATCTAGTGAAGCCACACTTAAGAAAAAAAATGAGGACACTTCACCTCATGAACAAGGACTATGAGTTGATATGTCAGGAAGTAGAGAAAGCCTTTGAGAAGGTACTCTTAGAGAAGCACCTGAAACCTAAGTCTAGGCCCATCTCTCAAGCACCTAGTAAGAAAGACAAAGTAGGAGAGACCATCAATGTATAATCTATAGGTCCTTAGGATTCAATGTGTATAGTAGAAGTACACATAGAGGTAGATAAGTCTATGCCCATGAAAGAGTCACTCAAGGATAGTAACATTATCATTGATAATGTCAAGATAACCATGGTGGCCACTGACACTAAGATGGATAAGTTTGAGGAAGCTTTTGTGAGCACACAAGAAGCTGATATGTTATGTAGCAACTCACCTCCCACTCATCAAGAAGAAGTGCATATTGAAGACATATTTGATGAGAAACAAGATAAGAAAGGAGAAGAAGAGGTATTGATTGAAAATGTAACAAATAAGGAAGAAGAAGATAAGATAGAAGAAAAAGAACAAGAGAAAGGTGAAACTTCTATTGAACTAGAAAAAGTAAAACTAGAAGTGGTGGACAACACTCCCTCCTTAGCATTGTTGTCAAGTTTGACACCTGACACAACTAGTTTGGACTCCTGGAAAGAAGAAGACCTAATCAAGTTTAGCATCCTATCTATGGAGAAGGAAAATGAGAAACAAGTAATGATAAATCCTCTCCTTGTGGACTCAGTAAGCATATTGAATAGTTTGTTTCTGACAAACAAGAAAGTGTCCAAGGTACACTCGGTTGATGATGTGAGTAGAGTCATCTCATAGTTCAAGAGAAATTTTTCAAGCCTTGAAGAATCTGCATCCAAAGCTGCAAAAGAAAAGTGCCTAAAAAAGAGATTGAATGAGTTGATGAGAAACTTTTCACTAGATCTACATTCACTCAAGATAGGACTGGCATCTTTAAAATAATTTTTTTATAAAGGAAGGAAATTTATTGCAGACTCCATGGATTAGGATAAGCTCACTGATGCCCATCTTAAGAAGATAAAAGAGGATGAGGCTATGATTGAGAAGGTGAAGATTTTACTGCTAGAAACATCCACTGATGTGAACATGTGTAACAATGTCTACCAAGGTCAGTTGGACAAAATTAAGAAGATAGAAAAAGAGATGGAGAAGATAAGGTCTAGAAAGACTCAATTGAGGAATGCTCTTGCACACTCACTAGACATTCTCAGTTAGAACATAAAGGAGATTGATGCGACCATGATAACTTATGATCAAGGTCCAAGCATAGAATTGGAGAAGATGGAGAAGCTACAGTATACATTATGCACCCATCTCCAAAAAGTAACTCCTTAATAACTTTTTGGAAGAAGGAGATTAAGAACCTTAAGATTGCATATCCAGATGTTTTCCTTTAGTAAGTGTATACAAATATAGTTTTTTGATATACCTTTGTCATTAATGTCAAAGGGGGAGTTTTTTATAGAATATGGAGTATGATATGTATATGGAGATATAAGATTATGTACAAAACATGTATAGTAGACAAAAGTTTTTTTTTAATAAGGATAGTTAGCAACTTGGCCATATTCCTTTGTTGCCATCAATGAAAAAGGGGGAGATTGTTGGAAATTTGACTATACTGAAGTATATGACTAGATATAGTGTTTTCATTATGGAAACAAATTCATATAGCAGTTTGGAGTCAACGCACTTGAAGAAAAGATCAGAAATCACCTAAGTGTTGGGGACTAGATAGTGTGTAGAGTTCTCACAACTCAGAGCATCAACGGACATGCATATGAATGAATTATGGCATGAACCCTAGAATTTAAGTTAGTTAGAATATACTCATGCTTAGTCTAAGATCACATAAGAAAATGTGTGAGGATGTGAAAGTTACAGACAGTTGAAGTTGCACAACTAGTGTGTGCCAGTGAAGAACATAGCAAGCAACCAATAGTTAGTATTTTCATTTGTGGTCATAATGTAAAGTTGTAAAGGCTATGTGCCCATTTTATTTAGTTTTCCAACATCTTTATATGTTTAATTGTAAGATCTCTTTAGCCAATTCATTTGGAAGCATTTTTTGTAATTAGTTATAAGGCCGACCTAGTTGTTCACTTTGTATGAGTGTATAAATATAAGGTGCACCCATTCTATTTGGTACAGATGTTGAGGAAGAGTTGTGTGAAGTAGATAAGAGGCATGAAAAGAAAACATAAGATGTATTAGATCTTGGATAGAGGTCAAAGCATCAGTGCATCAAAGGAACTGATTTGACAAGTGTCACAGTAATAGTTCACCCGATAGATATAGTGTGTATCTAATATCAAAAGGTTGTAGCCTTCATCATTTGAGTAGTGAGCTCTAGGACAGTGAGTCCACTCCCCTAATAGGGATCATTGTAAAAGAATCCTAATAGGGTTTGACCCTTGACAATGTCTACTATACTAAAAACATTGTAAAGCTACTCCTAACAGGGTAAAGGATCTTCTAACAAGGATCACAAAACACTAGTGCAGAATATTAGTGGGCGTCAATTCCCACTGGGGTTTTTACCTATTTGGATTTCCCCATAATCATATTGGTGTCATGTGTTGATTCCATATTTCATGTTTATGTGAATGTTTAATTTAGTACTTAAGGATTTAAAGTCCAGTATAAAGATTAATGTAAAAAGTAAAATATAATGAACACTAATTCACCCCCCCCCTCTCAGTGTTCCCATTCCTAATATAAATTATTGACACTTGGTCAATATTGTATTCAACTTATCGATCTTCACTAGAAAGCTCAATTTTCACTAGAACTATTTCCTTAGCTAATATTGTCTTCCTCGGTAATGAACTGATGTTCGGTCAACATTGAAATTACTCGACATATACTAGCTCAGTCAACACTAACTTCACTTGGCTTAAACATGATTTTTTCTCTTTTTCTTGGTTAAGCCTACCAATTTAGTCTTCATTCTTACTAAGATAAATAATACATTATCTCATCATTTTGCCACATAATCAAGTACACATTGAAGTATGAAGATAACTCAACCTTTCCCCTAGGTGCTATTGTTACCATCCTTGCCTAACCCCTTCACAATAGTCAAGTAGATATAGTACTTTCTTAAGTAGCAATAGTCTTACCAGTGAAGGTTTGACATCAATGACAATACAAAAATTTCTTCAATTGCAGTTTCCAACAATCTCCCTCTTTGGCATTGATGGCAACACCATATGAATAACACATGAATTACCAACCAATCCAAAAACTTATCTATGCATCAAAAATATTTGTAATATCCTTAGCTTCATTCTGATTTAGAATCAATTAGCCTTGCTTAAGTGACCATCCACACAATAACATTCTTCTTCCTGAATTTCTTCCTCTTACTTGATCTTCCTAATTTTCTCCCATGTGTTTCTCCCATGTGTTGTTATCTTGTTTATTTCCTTCTTTGACAAAAATGCCAAAGAAACAAATAAAACATACATCCTTTAGATGTAGATGTCATCTTTTTAGTTTAGTAACAATATTTTCTCCCACTATCATCTTTGCTTATGATTGATTCTCAAATTTATTATTCTTTTCACAACTCTAGGCTGGTCCTAAAGTGCGACCTTTCTCTGCATCAATTTGTCAGATAATATTTCTATTACATTTGATGTAGTGCTCCTATCTTGACTAGGTAGCCTTATTTAGGGGAAGGACCCCTAATTTTCCTCTCAGATATTCATGAGCTTCTTTAGGTAAAGCTTTAGTGAATATGTCTACTAGTTGTTCCTTTGTATTCACATATTCTATTAAGACCTCTTTATCTTGTACCAATTCACTCAAGCAATGATACTTGATGGAAATGTGCTTGGTCTTTGTATGCATCATTGGATTTTTAGAGATGTTGATAGCACTTGTGTTGTCACAAAAGATAACAAATATTTTAGTGATCTCTTATTTCATGCCTACCAATAATTGTTTTATCCATATTAGGCTTGAACAATTCATTGTTGCAGCCACATACTCAGCTTCAATAGTAGATTGGGAAATACAATTTTGTTTCTTGCTTGTCCAAGAAACTAATCTTTATCCAAGAAAGAAAGCTCCACCACTAGTACTCTTTTTGTCATCCACATTTCCTACCCAATCAGTATCAGTATACACTTTTAGTTCAAACTTTTCATGCTTCTTGTAATACAGTCCATAGTCAGTAGTTCCTTTTAAATATATCATTATTCTTTTGATAGCCATCATGTGTGTTTCCTTAGGATTGGTAGAGAATCTTGCCACAATCCCAATAGCTAGTGCAATATCTGGTCTACTATGTACAACATACTGCATTTTTCCAATCATAGATCTATACAAAATCTGGTTTACTTCTACAACCTCATCATTCTTAGACAACTTTTGTCTAGTAGCCATAGGAGTACTTACCGGCCTTGAATCCTCCATCCCAAAGGTTTTCAGTATCTCATGAACATATTAGACTAGGTGATGAAAATGCCTTTCTCCATCTAATATACTTGTAAACCAACAAGAAATTTGATCTCCCCAAACATACTCATTTCAAATTTAGTTTGCATTTCATTTGAAAATCTCTTACACAAGGCATCTTTTCCACCAAATATAATATCATGTAAACAAATCTTAGCCAACAAGATTCCTTTACCTTCTTCATGTTTCATGTATAGATTTCTTGTGTCATTTGTCCTTGAAAATCCAATCTATATCAAGTAGTTGTGTAGCCTCTCATACCATGCTCTAAGAGCTTCCTTCAGTCCATACAGTACTTTGTTCAGTTTGCAAACCATGTGTCTTTTGTTTGGATCAAAAAATCCTTCTAGCTGTTCAATGTACACTTCTTCTTCTAATATACCATTTAAAAATATAGACTTGACATCCATTTGGTATACCTTGAAATCTTTGTAGGCACCATATGCAAGTAAAGTTATTACTCCTTCCAATCTTGCTACAGGGGTAAATGTCTCCCCAAAATCTATTCCTTCTTTTTGTGTGTAGCCTTTGCATACCATCCTAACTTTGTTTCTTGTGATTTGACCATGCTCATTCAACTTATTTTGTAACACCCACTTTTCTCCTATGACATTTTTATTTTCTAGTCTTGGCACCAGAGTCCAGGTGTCATTCTTCTCTATCTGGTATATCTCCTCATTCATTGCTTGTATCCAGTCTTTATTTTCTAATGCTTCCATTGTTGTCTTAGGCTCAAATTCAAATTTTAAATATGTAGGGTCTCTTATCTTTCTTCTAGTTAGAACTCTAGTATCTTTGTCTCCAATTATCTATTTAGGCTTGTGATGTCTCCTTACATATTTTTCCAAAATAGGTTCTACTCTTCTTTCCTCTAGGTCTTCAAGTTCACCAACAAGATTGTTAGATTCCACTTTTGAATACTCAACAACCTCTTCCTAATACTTAGAAGCTTCCTCTTGTTGTTCGGCATGTTCTTCTTGTCTCTCAACATTATTTTTTTGATGCTCAACATTGCTTACCTGAGACTCAGTATCAAGTGCAATTTTGTCACTTACTTCTTCTTCCTCTATATACATAATATCTAGAATCTTCTGGTTCTCTCTTTCTTTTAGCTTCATTTTGCTCTACATACTCGTCAACTTTGACATTCACACTTTCCACATTTTTGTTAGTGTTAGAGTTCAAACACTTATAAGCTTTACTTTTTGTGGAGTACCCTAGGAATATGCCCCCATCACTTTTAGCATCAAAATTTCCATTTCTATTGTCCTTTAGTATGTAGCATTTACTTCCAAATATTCTAAAAAACTTTACATTACATGCATATCCATGTCATAACTCATAAGGTGTTAGATTTGTACCTTTTTTGATCTATACTTAGTTAAGAGTATAAAAAAATGTACTTATAGCTTCTCTCTAGTACTTTTGTGCAACATTCTTTTCAATCATTAATGTCCTCATAGAATCCATGATAGATATGTTCCTTCTCTCAGCTATACCGTTCTAGGGAGGTGTTCTAGGTGTAGACATCTATCTTTTGATTCCTCTATCATTAAAAAATAGATTAAATTTATTGGATATAAATACTCTATCTCAATCAGATCTTAGACACTTTAGGTTCTTACCTGTCTCTTTTTCAACCTTAGCCAAATACTACTTAAAGAAGTGAAAAGCATCAGATTTTTCTTTTAATAACATTACTGTCATCATTCTAGTATAATCATCAACAAAAAGAATAAAGTATCTAGCACCACAAAATCTTTGTACACCCATATGTCCACAAAGGTTAGTATGAATCAAATCTAAAGTATTCTTAGAATTAACAATCTTTCTCTTAAAACTATACATTGTCATCTTACCCAATTGACATTGTTTGCACATTACATTCTTAGGTCTCTTCAATCTTTGAAGAGCTCTCACTTTTTTCTTTTTACTAATTTCTTTCAGATTATCAAAGTTAGCATGACATAGCCACTTATGCCATAACCATATATCATCAAGTTGTGCAATCATACATGTCTCTTCAGATAGGTCTAGATAGAATAAATTACCTCTTTTCTATTCTCCACTTCTGATCAATTCACTAGTGGCATCAAATATTTTAGCCTTCTTGTGATGAAATTCCACTCGGTATCTAGTGCTATTAAGCTATGAAACACTCAATAGATTATAGTTAAGACCTTCAACCCAATAAGCATTTTCACAAGTGATGTTATCAATCAGCTTAATCAATCTTTTTCCTCTAATAGGAAATGGTCCATCATTACCAAATTTCACAGTTCTACCTTTATAAAGATCTAAGGTATCAAACTTACTTTTTTCACCAGTCATGTGATGTGAACAACCATTGTCAATAATTCATTTATCATTTTTGTTCACATAGGAAATCAATGTAGTTTTCTCATCCTCATCAGACTCATCTTTCATTGCAACATAGAGTACCTCAATTTCAAAATAATCACTATCAATGTCAGTCTCTTCTTCAACAATATAGCAAGATTTCTTACCTTTTCCCTTGTAGTCCTTGTACCTTTGGTAACTTATGTCATCTCTTTTTTATTTATGCTTGATGTCTCTTTCTTCATCCTTATCATCCCTGTCAGGACATCTAGTAGCTATATGACTAACCTTATTACATGAAAAACATATAATAGGAAGTTGACCTTTATACTTTCCTTTTCCCCTTTTCAGTCTTCTAGCCATAAGAGCTTCAAGATCCTCAAGTTCTTCATCAGATATGTCACTTTCACTGATACATTTCACTTTCACTGAAGTTATCATAGTTAGAAATCTCAAAAGGAGTACGCTTACCAACCAAACTTTCCAAAGTAAGTGCATTGTTAGGATTACATCTATATTCCTGAATTGCTAAAATTTTAATAGCATAGATAGGATGCAAGGTTCTCAATACTTTTCCTATCATAGTTTCATCATCAATAGTTCCATTTGCTCCTCTAATAACATTTACAACTTCTTTTATTCTACAACAATATTGTGCAATATTCTCACCTTCTTGCATTATCATTTCATCCAATTTACCTCTAAGGCTCTTGACTTTAGCTCTCAGCACATTTATATCACTACCTTAGATGTTTGCAAGAGTGTCCCACATTTTCTTTGCATTTGTGTAGTATTTGATGTCCTCAAATTCTAGATAGCTTAGGGCAGATGCAATCTCCAACATTTCATGATTGTGCTCTTATTTAGCACTCATCTCTTTGACAATCAGAGGTGCAATAGGTGTGACATAGTCATGGTCAACATAATACTTTGTAGAATCACCAATACCGTCCAGATGCAACTTCATCAAAATTTTTCATGCATGGAAGTTCTCCTTATTTAGCTTTAGTACCTCCTTATACATCCTGATCATTTTCTTCAAGAACCTTTAAATTTGTTCTCAGTAAGCATAAACAAAGCTTTGATACCAATTGTTAATATGATTTTGAAGAATAGAGAGGGGGGTGAATCAGTTGTTCTCAGGTCTAGATGTATAAAATAAACTTTGGAAACTCTTCAACAAATCAGATCCAACAACCAACAGCTCCTTGGTCATTATTGATTGCATAACAAAAATATATAACATTGTAGTCCACTACCCAACTGTACTTAACTTGTAAAACACATAAATGTTCAAACCAAAACATTCACACAAGTATTGACACCAGGATCTATAGTGGAAACCTAGTTAGGGAAAAACCACTTTGTAACATGTTACTATTATTTTCACTCTTCTGAAGTGAGCTATGTGAAAATTCAACCCTATCAAAGGTTACATACACACTATCAGGTGTGACCTGGTTAAAGGATTTCAACCACTCTGTTAAAAGTTTCCCTTGGTATATGACTTACATACACTCCATTAGAATGTAGTCTTGTTCAAAGGATTTATACATATGACTATTAGGTCAACCTCTCTTTAAAGTATTTTGACTAATACAATGGTTAGAAAGTAATAGTAATATCTATCTATAAACATACAACTCACTTTGTAGATATTAGATCCAATTCCATACATATGTTGTCTTACTCACTGTGAATCTTTTCTATCTCCATCATAGATCTTCTTGAAAATCACTTCAAGTGATCACAACACTTCTCCTTTAGCCTTTTCTACTTAGACAGTCAATAACATCAAATCCAACATCATCTGCTTATGCCTCTCTTCCACTCTACTCAACCTCATGCTTTGGTTTCCTTATACTTCCTCAATCAGGTCAATAAATCTTTTGCCGCTTAATCTTCTCCATAGATCTTAGGGTTTGGTTAGATTGATCGAATCCTTCCAAATTTATGTTCTTCATCTCTCCTTCTAGAAACATCTCAAATCTCATTAAGATTTATAATAAAAGATTTTACAACTCATTAAATGCTTTCATACAATCAATAAATAAAGTCAATACCATTTACGTAATCTAAGAATTCAACTATGTCAGCTAGGAATCTGAATTCTTCCTCAAATGTAAATTACTAACACTCGGTCAATATTGTGTTTAACTTCTTGGTCTTCACTAGAAATATTTCCTTTGCTACTACTATCTTCCTTGACAATTAACTGATGTTCAATCAGCACTGAAATTACTCGACATATACTAGCTCAGTCGACACTAACATCACTAAGGTTAAACATGATTTCTTCTCTTTTGCTTGGTTAAGCCTACTAGTTTAGTCTTCATTCTTAGTATGATAAACAATACATTATCTCATCATTGTGCCATATAATCAAGTACACATTGAAGTATCAAGATAACTCAACCATTCCACTAGGTGATATTGTTACCACCCTTTCTGAACCCCTTCACAACATTCAAATAGATATAGTACTTTGTTAAGTAGAAATAGTCTTTCCAGTTAAGGTTTGACATCAATGAAAATACAACAATTGCTTCAATTGTAGTTTCCAAGAGAAAAAAATTAAGTTAAAAGATCATACATGCTTATTATGTAAGTTTGAGCCTAAGACAGTGACAAATACTTTGGAAAATTAAGATTGGATACAAGCCATGAATGAAGAAATAGAGTAGATAGAAAAGAATAAAACTTAGACTCTAGTGCTGAGACCAGAAGACAAGAATGGTATTGGAACAAAAAGGGTATTTAGAAATAAGCTAAATGAACATGGAGAAGTTACTAGAAACAAAGACATATTGGTATGCAAGGGATATAGACAAAATGAAGGCATTGACTATGGGGAGACATTTTCCCTAGTTGCAAGATTGGAAGTAGTGAGGAATCTACTTGCATATGTAGCTTTTAAAGGGTTCAAAGTATATCCATTGGATGTTAAATCTACATTTGTGAATAAGATATTGGAAGAAGAGGTATAAATTGAACAACTAGAAGGATTTTTGGACCCAAACAATAAGAATATGGTTTGGAAGATAAACGAGGCATTGTATGGATTGAAACAAGCCCCTAGAGCATGATATGAGAGACTACATAATTATTTGATAAAGATTGTATTTTTAAGGACTAATGACAACAACAATCTGTATTTGAAGACTGAAAAAGGTAAAGGGATTTTGTTAGATGAAATCTTTGTTGATGATATCATATTTGGAGGACAAGATGCCCTATGTCAAAAATTTTTAAATAATATGCAAGCTGAATTTGAAATGTCTATGTTTGGTGAGATCAAATTCTTTGTTGGTTTACAAGTTTATCAGATGAAGAAAGGTATCTATATTGCTTAATCCAAATATTTCAAATAGATACTAAATTTTTTTGGTATGTAATATTATAGACCATTCAGTACACCTATGGCTATTAGACAAAAACTATCTAAACCTGATGATACAGTTGAAGTGAATCAAATGTTGTATAGATCTATGATTGGAAAACTACAATATGTTGTCCATAGAAGACCTGATATTTCCCTAGAAATTGGGATTGTTACTATATCTTTGCTAATCCTAAGGAAAATCACATGATGGAAGTGAAAAGGATATTGAGATATCTAAAAGGAATAGAGTAATATGGATTATATTACAAGAAAAATGACAAGTTTGAACTGAAAGTTTACACTGATGCAGATTGGATAGGAAATGTGGATGATAGAAAGAGTACAAGTGGTGGCCCATTGTTTCTAGAAAAGGGATTAGTCTCTTGGACAAGAAAGAAATATAATTACATTTCCCAATCTACAACAAAAGCTAGGTATGTAACAATAGTAGTAAATTATTCAAATTTAGTGTGGATCAAGTAATTGTTGAAAGGTATGAAAGACCAAATCACTCAGTTAGTTGTTACTTTCTGTGATAACATAAGTTCTATTAACATACCAAAGAATCATGTGATACACACAAATAATAAGCATATTTCTATCAATTATCATTACTTGAGAGGGTTACTTCAAGAAAAAGAAGTGAGATTGGAATATGTGATTACAAAGGAAAAATCAATAGATATATTCACAAAAGCATTACCTAAAGATGCTCATAAATATCTTAGAGGTAAATTAGGAGTGATTCCCCTAACTAAGGATACCTAGTAACATAGGAGCACTGTATCAGATGTGCTATTTAGAATATCTAACAAATTGATGTAGAAAGAGGTCCCACTTCAAGAATTTCCTAGGGTTGTGAGAGAAAAAGAAAAAGATATTGATTAGTCATAAGAAAGATGATAGAGGGAACATACAATATATAGAGAACTAACATGAAGACATCTACATGGAAAAGATGCAAGTGATAGATATAGGTTTCTTTGGCATTGTGGTCAAAGAGGGAGAGATTCAATAAAACCAAGAGAGAGATACAACATTGAGGGAGAGATTCAGAAAGAGTTGTCAAAATTAAACTTGAGGGAGATATACCAAAAAGACTTAGAGGGAGTAATTGAGTAAGTGAATAGAAGAAAAAAAAATTATCCAAGAGGGAGCTTGTATGTGGATGCATTGGATGTGAATGAGAATGAAGTTAAGGATATAAATGAATATCTAATGCATGCAAAGATTTTGAATTTTTTGGTAAATCATGTGGTATTCATGTGGTGTTGCCATCAATGACAAAGAGGGATATTTTTGGAAACTAAAATTGAAACAATTGTTATATTGTCATTGATGTCAAACCTTAACTGGTAAGATAGTTGCTATGTAAGAGAGTACCATATCTTTTGATTGAGGTGGAGGATTTGATAAGAGGAGATAACAAGAGGACCTAAGGAAAGATTGAGTTATGTGATACTTCAATGGGTGCTTGATTAGTTGGCATGTTGACAAGATAATGTGGTGTTTATCTTTAACACCAAGTAAAGAAGGAAGACTAGAAATATAGGCTTAACCGAGAAAAAGTAAATAAATTTAGTTTAAACTAAATGATATTAGTGTCGACTGAGTGCTAGTATATGCCAAGAAAATCTATTGTTGACCTTACATCAGTAATTGTCGAGCGACTAATAATTACCAAGAAAAGATAATGTTTCTCAAGAAGGAAAGTTTTAGCGATGATTAAGTTATCCAATAATGACCAAGGAGATGAACACAATATTGATCGAGTGTCAGTAATTCATAGTTTGAGAAAGAATTGAGAAACCTAGCTAACATAATTGAATTCTTAGGATATGTAAAAAAATTTGACATTATTAATGAATGGTATGAAGCATATAATGCATTGTATATCATTTTCTTATGGATTCAATGAGAAGTTTGGAGATGTATCTAGAAGGAAAAAGAGAAGAACAAAATGATGGAAGGATTCAATGAATTTGACCTAAACCTAATATCGATGGAAGAGATTAAGCAGAAAAATATTAATCTACCTGATCAAGGAGGTATAAGGATGACCTAATTGTGAGGTTACAGAAAGAATAAAGAGGTTGATGTTATCGATTGATGAATCTAAGAAGAAGGCTGAAGGTGAAGCTAGGAAGAGCTAAACAAAGTGGTAGTGATTGCTTGAAGAGAATTCCAAGAAGATTAGGGATGGAGATGGAAATGAAGGTCAGTCAGTAAATTAGCATATGTGCAATGTGGATCTATATTTGCAAAGTGAGTTATCTATTACAAATCAAAACCTACTGCTACTTTCTAACCATTGTATCAGTCTAAATCCTTTAATTGAGGTTGACCTAATAGTCACTGTGTAAATCATTTAATTAAGGTGACATTATAATAGAATGTTCTTAAGCCTTCTAACCAGGCCACTTTTAGTAGAGTTTTTTAAATCCTTTAACTGTCTGTCACACCTAATAGTGTGTATTATAAACCTTTAATAGAGTTGGCTTCTCACAGAGCTCACTTCAGAAGAGTGAAAACTAGTACCATGTTACAAGTTGTTTTTTCCAAATTAGGTTTCCACTATAAATCCTGGTGTTATAATTGTGTGAATGATATTTGATGTGAATGATGTTGAAAGTTTTATATTCTGCAAGTTAATTACTTTTGGATAGTGGACTACAAGTTTATGTTATTGATATATGCTATAGAGACTGAGTTGAATACTAATTAGATCTAATTTTTTTGAAGAGATAGAAATTTGAATTGGTACATCTGGACCTAAGGATAACTGATTCACCCCCCGACCCATAGTTATTCTTAAATTATTCTAACACATTCCTCATATTTTTTTCACTAGAACACAATAAAAATCTCAATGTGAAATTCACTAAAGAAGAAGTTGAGATTGCCTTAAGAAGTATGCACCCAGATAAATATCCTAGTCTAGATGGGTTTCCTACTATATTTTATCAACAATGATGATATTTTATAAGTGATGAAGTTGTATCTTCCTTAGAAGGAATGATGAATTCTAAAAGGATACTTCAAGAAATTAACAATACATTTATTGCATTAATCCCTAAAAATGAGAACCATGTGGCTTATGATGATTATAGACCTATATCTCTTTGCAATACTCTATATAAGATTCTCACAAAGACTCTAGCCAATAGGTTAAAAGGATCCTCCCAGATCTTAGCTCATAAGAGTAGAAAAACTTTGTTCT
>BSBK01009919.1:0-40000 GCA_027943335.1 Chamaecyparis obtusa
ATTTGTCAACCACCAAAAAAATTGAATCATGTCCCCGCTGAGTCCTCGGTAAACCAAGAACAAAGTCCATGCTGATATCCTCCCAAGGCTTCTTTGGTATGAGTAATGGCTGATACAACCTTGTATTCTGCTTCACTCCTTTCGCCATCTGACATACTCTGCAACTCTGTACAAACTTCTTCACATCTTTCTGCAACTGTGGCCAATAATAATTCTCACTAACTAAACCAAGGGTTTTATCACGACCAAAATGTCCAGCCAATCCTCCGCTATGCTTCTCCTTGATGAGATTCTCCCTCATAGAACTTCGTGGAATGCAGAACTGACTCCCTCTAAATAGCATATCATCCTGGATGATGAAATCTAACCATTTCATCTTGTCTAGAGTAACAGGTTCTATACAAGCTTTCCAAGCTTCACCAAAATCAGGATCCTCTGGATATAAATTTTTGAATTCCTTAAACCCAACCACTTCAATCTGTATTTCTGTCAGCAATAGTTGCCTTCTGCTAAGAGCATCTGCAACCTTATTAGACTTTCCACTCCTGTATTTGAAAACAAATGTATAACTCTACAAAAACTCAACTCATTTCAAATGCCTTTGATTCATTTTCCTTGACTATTCAAATATTGCAAAGCTCGATAATCAGTATACAAAACAAACTCCTTAGGAAGTAGATAATGTCTCCACTCTTAATGCCTGATAGCATAAATTTTTGACATAATAGAATATTTTCTCTTGGCATCATTTAACTTCTCACTAAAATAAGCAATAGGTTTACCTTCTTGGCTCATAACAGCTCCTATTGCAGTACCACTAGCATCAATCTACTTGAAACACCTTATTAAAATTTGGAAGTGCTAAAACAGGTTGTTCTGTAACTTTTTGTTTCAACAATTGAAAACTCTTTTCTGCCCCATTAGTCCACTTAAACTCTTTTCTATCCCCTCTCATTGTTTTAGTCAAGGGTCCACAAATACTACTAAAATTTTTGATAAAATTTCTGTAAAAGCTATCTAGACCATGAAAAGATCTTACCTCAGTAGTACTCCTTGGAGTAGGCCATTCAAGGATAGCCTGTACCTTCTCTAGGTCCATTTTTAGACCTTCTCCTGAAACTACAAACCCCAAATACACCAACTCTTTCTTCACAAAATTGCACTTCTTTAAATTAATCAACAATTTCTCTTCTCTCAACTTCTCAAATACGAATATGCATCATATGCTCATCCAATGTCTTACTAAAGATCAAAATATCATCTAGGTAAATAATGACAAACTTACCCAGAAATTCTTTCAGAACCTCGTTCATGAGCCGCATGAAAGTGCTCAGTGCATTGGTTAGCCCAAAAGGCATGACTAGCCACTCATATAGTCCTTCCTTTGTCTTGAAGGTAGTCTTCCATTCATCTCCTTCTCTGATCTGAATCTGATGATATCCACTCTTCAGATCTATCTTTGAGAAATACACAACTCCACTCAAACAGTCCATAATATCATCCATTCGTGGCAATGGAAACCTGTACTTGATTGTGATCTTGTTTATTACCCTAGAATCTGTACACATCCTCTATTCTCCATTCTTCTTTGGTGCTAATACCGCTGGTACATTACAGGGACTCAGACTCTCACGGATCAATCCTTTCTGTAATAGTTCATGTACTTGTCTGTTCAACTCCTCACTTTCTACAGGTGTCATTCTATGTGCTGCCTTATTCGGCAAACTCACTCCTGGGATCAAGTCCATCTGATGACTGATCTTCTTGACTGGTGGTAATCCATCAAGCACGTTATCAGATACAATATCCTGAAACTCATTCAACAAATCTGCAACTTCTACAGGAATATCTTCTACTTCCTCTTTACCAGCTTTTGGAATTAAAGCAAAACATACATGCTCATGCCTCATACCATCTAAGAAATTTTTTCCATCAACAAAAGTTATCCTTGCATTACCACATACCTTTTCTTCAGTCTCCTTCAATGGTTTTAGCTTATGTCGCACTCCATCTTTTGTCAGGGAATAGGTATTCACACGACCATCATGTACAACACATCTGTCAAACTACCATGGTCTACCCAACAACATATGACTTGCATCCATAGATATGATATCACACAATACCTCATCTTGGTATCCGTCAATCTTGAACTTCACCAGGCATTGTTCATTGACCATGACTTTGTGGTCATCCTGTACCCAGGCAATCCGATATGGATGTGGGTGTTTCTATCTCTTGAGCTTCAACTTTGTCACCATCTCTTCTGACACCAAATTGTCAGTGCTTCCACTATCAATAATCACATCACAACATTTACCTTCACACTTGCACCTGGTGTGAAACAGGCTCCTCATTTGCTCAGGTTCATTCTCACCACTCAACAGGACTCTTCTGTTAATCAACGTTTCTCCTCTTTTAGCATCTTCAAAATTTGATGATCTGACATCTTCATCTACATGTGCAACTCTGGCCTGGCCCTCATTTCTCCTGTCTGTTCTGCCTTGGCGCTGAGGAAATTCAAATGCCCTATGACCTTCTTCTCCACAGTGAAAACATGTTCCACGAAAGCCACCTCTTCCAGATCCTTATCCTCTTCCTCTTCCTCTCTGATCTCTATTATTCTGCTCCTGGAAGCGATTGGAATTATTTCCTCGCTGATTCTAACTGCTACTGGCTTCATCCTTCTTTTTCAGATCTTCATTTCAGCCACCATATGACTGTCCACCAGATCGTCCACCGCGACCTCTTCCATTTTGTCTGCTCTCAAACTTCTTGTTTAGCTTTTCCTCTACTTTTAGGGCAAACTGGTATGCCTCTTCAATACTATTCATTCGAACTAGATTCAGCTCCTCCTGAATGCTTGGCCTTAACCCATTAAGGTATCAGGAAACTTTCTCCATATTAGCTTCTGCATGGCCTGTTCTGATGAGAAGTCGATAGAACTCTTCTATATACTCCTGAACAGATCTTCCTTCTTGCTTCAAACTCTGCATTTTCTTCAGTAGGTCAAGTTCATAATCAACAGGAATGAACTGTCTCTTCAATTTATCCACCATCCGATCCCATCTCGTGATTTTCTCCTTTCCCCTTCTATTTCGCTCCAACTGAATCTCTTGCCACCATATCTTCACATGACCTTTCAGTCTGGCCTTCACAAATTTGACCCTATCAGGATCCTCAACATCTTCATACTCAAAATATTCCTCACATTCATTGATCCAGTCAATCAATTCTTTTGGGTTAAGATTTCCAAAAAATGTAGGAACCTCAATTTTAGGTCTTTTTCCAATCTTAGAAATGGCCCGAAAAAGTCTTTCTTCCTCCTGGTTCACAATTTTGACTACTCCTTGATATTCTTCTTCGGCTTCATCCTCGCTTTCATCTCTGACATTAAGATTCATTCCTCTATGAATCTCTTCTTGCAATGCTCGCACTTGTCTCTGCAGTGCCCTAACCTTAGGTGTTATAACACCAGCTCTTCCACCACATTCCCTTCATGGAGGCATTTTTGTGATGCGCCTTGAAACCCTAAGCACGGTCCTGGTGCAAACTACCTCATAGTCGGCGATCTATTTACATACTCAGGAAAACCTAGCTCTGATACCACTTGATGAAGGGTGCTCCCCTTAATACCACAAACACATAACAAAAATAGAGAAACAACAACAATAATATGCAAGAACAAAAAATTGGCTTCTTATTATCTCCACAAATGAGAAATTAAAAACTTTCAGAATTACAATATGCAAAGCCACATGGGCATTCCCTTACAATATTTTATAGGACAAAGCCTCGATCAATACCTAGATCTACCATCCAGAACTATTCTGAACTGCCTAAGACAATAATACAACCTTTCTTATATAGGCAATTTTCCACCGCCTGGGAAGGTTCCAGAATTTTAGCCAATAAGGCCAACCAAACTTAGAATTATTTTATTTTACATTTTATTACATCATAGTCGGTTTAAGATAACCTTTGAAACCCGAACAGAAATTTTGAAGAAAATCATTTTCTACCATTTCAGGTGGCCCAACTTTCGAAGACCATAAGTCATCACCAGTTGACCCGATCGACTATTATAACCTCATTTCAAAAATGCCACGAAGCACTCTACAGGCTTGACCGGCGCAAGCGCCTGTCACCCAAACTTTTGACCTTACCCGGGGCCTCTAAAACCTTCAAAACTGAGTTCAAAGTTTCTGTACCCTGCTGCCTATACCAAAAATTTTTAATATCTTCCAATATACACTTGATCTGGCAATGAAACTTTACTGGCAGACTTATATGACTAAAATGAACCTCCAAGAAAGAAATCAGATCATTCTGAGCACATACAAAAATTACCAAAAATGGTAACTTTCCATAAATAGCAGCTCTGCACAAAATAGCCCTTATTGAATATAAAAATAAAAATATTTTTTTAGGTGATGCAAGATTGCTCTTACACCTAGGATGCTCCTACATCAGTGTTTATATATATATATATGTGTGTGTGTGTGTGTGTGTGTGTGTGTGTGTGTGTGTGTACATACATACATACATACATACATACATACATACATACATATATAGATATATACATATATATACATATATCTATATATATATGTATATATATGTATATGTATATGTATATATATATATATATATATATATATATATATATATATATATATATATATATATATATATATATATATATATATATCTATGTATATATATATACATAGATATATGTATGTATCTATGTATATATATACATAGATATATGTATGTATCTATATGTATATATATATATATATATATATATATATATATATATATATATATATATATATATATATATATATATATATATATATCTATGTATGTACACACACACACACACATATATGTATATGTATATGTATATCTATATGTAAATATACATACATACATATGTACATATATATATACATACGATTATATATATATTTCTGTGTCTGTGTGTGTGTGTCCATGATCATCAGGGGCCAAACTATTCTCTTAAGTGGCAATGAAAAATCAGCAAATCAGGGTTAGTCAACTTGACATGAAAATTTGAACTAGCTATCAACCTAATACCGAAAAATTGTAGGAATAGAATCTGTAAGAAATTGAATTAAGTTTCTAAACTACTAGGCCTTTTCTTAAAAAAAATTAATATAATTGGTGAAAAGTATAGATTTCAATGCAGCATTACAAAAATTTCAGGAAAAAAATAAGTAGGTGTATGTCTGACCACCTTAATCATGATCAAATGATAATATTTCTTTGATGTTATATATAAGTAGTAGACTCATGCCCAGATGTCACGTATATTTTTTTGTAATATTTTTAAAATAAAAAAGCTCTCATGTCTGACCACCTTAACTCATTCAAAAAATTACAAAATTAAAAAATAAAATTAAAAAAATTCCTTATAACAGGGGAAGCGTAGAATGTGATGCATTTTTTGGATTTCAAAAATGTTAGACCATTTGAAAGGTTTTATAGGTCATTTTTCAATCAGTATATAAATCAGCACTTTAGAGGTAACTCAATTAGAAAATAACTAATAACTACTTACCGAATTCAAAATTTGACAACAATTATATCGATAGGACGCTGATAATCTCCTTAAGATACCCTTTTCATTTTATCAAATTAGGGTGAGAGAAAATTATCAGCTACATAGTTGAAGTTAGGAACTCAGAGAAAAAGGGAAAAAAAATGTTTTTGTGACATTTGAAGAGTTGACCAGGTAAGTTTGGTGCACAAAGCAATACCGAGCCTAATCAGGTACCCGATATTAAATCGGGTACCAGATATTTTCAGCAGAATTTTGAATTTTGAATTTTCCCTCGCTTTCTCCCTCTTAATTTATTTCCAACCGCTTTCTCCCTCCAATTTCTCCATACTACAATATATTATATAAAAAAAATTATATATTAGATTATATATTATATATATTAAATATTATACAATATCTATTATATATTAAATATTATATAATATACATTTTACATTAAATAATATATAATATATATTAATATTAAATGTTACATTATACATCATATATTATATATTATATTATATGTATTATATATTAATATGTATTTTACAATACATCACATGATATCATCATATTTAAATTGTATGTAATATATATATTATATATATGTATATATATATATATGTATGTATGTATGTATGTATGTATGTATGTATGGATGCATGCATACATACATACATACATACATACATACATACATACATAATATATATATATATATATATATATATATATATATATATATATATATATATATATATATATATATATATCTGTGTGTGTGTGTGTGTGTGTACATATATATGCATATATATGTATATACATATATATATTTATACGTATATACATATACATATACATATACATATATACATATATACATATATATATATATACATATACACACACACACACACACACACACACACACATATATATATATATATATAATATTGTTCTATATATAATAAAATAAGTATAGTATATATATAATATATATATTATATAGGACATATTAATACATAGGTTAATTATACCAATATAAAGCATCTAAAAGGTTTCCAAAGGGGTCATAGAGGGTTCCTAAAGCCTAAGGCTTGAGAAAGAGTACTAGCACCCCTTAGGTCCATGTGTAACCCCTGACAAGACATTAGAGCACTCAATTTTGTCCTAAGGGCTCGTATGACCCCTTGGAACACACTTTAGTGTTGAAATGTGTCAAAAGGTGTCATGGGGACTTCATAGGGGACCTAATATGCCTTATCACATATTAGGACCCCTAAGAAGTCCTCATGACCACTTTTGACACATTTCAACACTTAAGTTTGTCCCAAGGGGCCGTATGACCCCTTAGGACACCACCTTGAATGTTCTCATGTGTTGAAAGAGGTTAGCAGGACTTCCTACGGGTTCTAGTATGCCATATCATGCATTAGGACCCCTAGGAAGTCCCGATGACTCCTTTTGACACATTTGAAAAGTCAAGTGTGTCCCAAGGGATCGTATGACCCCTTATGATAGACTTGAGAGTTCTAATGTCTCAAAAGGGGTCATGGGGACTTCCTATAGGTCCTAACACATGATAAGGCATACTAGGACCCGTAGGAAGTTCCCATAACCTATTTTCACACATTTCAACACTCAAGTGTGTTCCAAGGGGTTGTATGACCCCTTAGGACACACTTGAGTGTTCTAATGTGTCGAAAGGTGTCATTAGCACTTCCTAGGGGTCCTAGTATGCCTTATCACATGTTAGGACCCCTAGGAAGTCCCAATGACCCCTTTTGACATATTTCAACTCGCAAGTCTATTTTGAGGGGTCGATGACTCTTTACGACACACTTGAGAGTTCTATTGTGTTGAAAAATGTCACGGGGACTTCCTAGGGGTCCTAACGCATGATAAGGTGTACTAGGACCCCTCAGAAATACCCATGACCCCTTTTGACACATTTCAACACTCAAGTGTCTCCCAAGGGGTCATATGACCCATCAGGACACACTTGAGTGTTCTTATGTGTCAAAAGAGGTCATGGGGATTTTCTAGGGGTCCTCGTATGTCTTATCATGCGTTAGGACCCCTATGAAATCCCCATGACCCATTTTGACACATTTCAACACTCAAGTGTGTCCCAAGGGGTCATATGACCCCTTAGGACACACTTGAGTGTTTTCATGTGTCAAAAGGGGTCATGTGCACTTCCTAGGCATCGTACTACACCTTATGAAGTACCAATGATCCCTTTTGACATATTTCAACACTCAACTATGTCCCAAGGAGTTGTATGACCTCTTTGAACACACTTGAGAGTTATAATGTGTTGTTAGGGGTCATGGGGACTTCTTAGGGGTCCTAGTACACCTTATCACATGTTAGGACCCCTAGGAAGTCTTAATGAACTCTTTTAACATATTTGAACACTCAAGTGTGTCCCAACGGGTTGTATGACCCCTTAGGATAGACTTGAGTGTTCTTATGTGATGAACTACAACTGATTTAGAACTTGAATGAAGAATCTATAATTCAAGATTACTGAGGAGTTGATGATTAGATGTGTAAGATGATTAAATTAGTATTATGTTGTCATTGATGTCAACTAGCTTGACAATACTTATCTTGCAAGTTACTATACTCACACATCTGTCAACTAGCTTGACAATACTTATCTTGCAAGTTACTATACTCACACATCTGAAGAAAGGTGAAAGAGATGAAGAACATAAATTTCTACATGAGGAAGATGTATATGATAGATGAGGATAAGGAATACATTGAGTAACTTGTTCATGAGTCTATGACTTGAGGAAATTGACTTTATTATGTTGCATTCATCTATGATGAAGAATATAGCTGAAAGACACAAAGTAGTGTTGTCTATAAATAAAGTATTTTAGTATACACCGATGAAGTGTAGTGTATACTGAGCGCAGGGTTAACCAAGCTTGTGTTCACCAACGCATTTCTTTGTTAACCAAAAAAAATAGAAAGGAATTAAATGATCAGTTTAGCCGATAAAGTGATGAGTTGTAAAGTGTATGAAATCAAGTAACAAATAAGGTTTGTTATGAAGATTGACGACTAACATAAATAAAAAAGGATCTAATGGAGCAGATTGAAATGTGTTACTAAAACATTAGACGAGGAAGCTTAAAGTGGCAAAATCTAATGGAGGAAAAGAAAATGATTTACTCATCTATATAAGAGACATTGGTTTCATTATTGAAGAGAGCTGAAAGAAGAAGATGCTGTAGAATTATTGTGTGAAGGATTTTTCATGCATTCTGATCATACTGGTTAGTGAGAACTGAACTGCAGAACAATTACTGAGCTATAGAGAGTAATTACCGACAGATAGTAAGTTGATATAGTATTGAATCTGAAGTGTTATGTTGATCATAAATATTTGAATAAGTTGAACATTGATCTGTAAACTGCAAATTGAAGTTGTTTTAAGGTAGATCATCTATTGTTACATATTTAACCATTGTACATAGTCAAATCTCTTAACTGAGTGGACTGTGAAAGTCTTTTGATGTTTCATTCATAGAGTGAACATTGTTAACCTATCAACCCTAGAGTGACTATTGGTTGGATGATAACTTCTGGTCTAAAATCCTCTAACAAGGTCACACCTAGTAGTGTGTTTGTAACCTTTAGCAAGGTTGGGTGTTCACTGACCTCACTTTAGAAGAGTGAACAATTTTACTTTGCCAGTCCTAGGTGATTTTTCCCTCCATAGGGTTTCCACGCTAAATCTCTTGTGTTATGTGTTGATTGTGATATTTTTTTGTTATCATACTTTGCATATTATATGTTAGATTTAATCGGTAACTATTATAAAGTTACACCGACAATCGGTAAAAACACAAATAGAGAAAGTATTTTATGTTTACCGAGTAGCAGAAGTAGTAGAATTGTTTTTGGATTATACATTTTGACTTGTGGGACACTGGATAACTGATTCACCCCCCTCTCAATTATTCTAACAATTGGTATCAGAGTTGTGGTTTATTAGAATAGAGTTTTAAGGACTCAGCAAAAAGGTCTCAAGATGTATAAGAGGGAAGTGCCAAAGCTTAATAAAAATAACTTCACAGTATGACAAAGCCGGATGAAGTTGCACATATCTGGAATTGGGAATTCTGCACTATAACTGATGGAGAATGGCTACATTGAACCGACACTTGGTCCCTTAACTCTTGATCAACTAAAGGATAGGCATGAACACAATATTACTATGATGGAACTTGTTGCTGCCTATACTGATGCTGAATTTGAAGACATCAAGGACCCTGATATAGCTAAAAAGATGTGGGACAAGCTCACTCTAATATACAATGGAGATGTCAATGTTAAGAGAGCTAGAGCAGAAAACCTAAGAGGTCAATTTCATGATATGAAGATGAAAGAAGGTGAAAACATTGTGCAATATACAAACAAACTAAAAGAGGTAGTACATGCTATTAGAGCATCCAGTGGAGTTATTAACGATGAAATAGTAATAAGTAAGATTCTCATAAATTTTCTGCCAGTTTATGTGATCAGGATCTCTGCAATTCATGAAACAAGGCCTACATCCAACGTCACCCTTGACACTCTAATCAGTAAGCTTACAACCTTTGAATTGAACAACTTTGACAACAGTGTTGTACCTTCTATTGAATCCACTTTCATGTCTTCTTGAAGATCAGTAAGTCTAGTAGTAGGAATGATAAGAATAATGATAGTGACAGTAATACCGATGATGAACTTGATGAGCTTGAAGCTCTTATGGACAGAAGATTGCCCAAAGGTAAGGGAAGGTATAGAGGAAAGTTACCTTTAGCATGTTTTAATTTCAAAGAAGTTGGCCACATTGCTGCTAGATGTCTGAATAAGAAAGAAGATGATAGATCCAAAGACCGATCTGAAGGAACGTATGGGAGAAGAGTCAATAGAGGCTACCAACACAACAATAGAGATAAGTGAGATAGATATGACAAAGGGAAAAAGGTATGCTACATAGCTGAAGAATTTGAAACTGAATCTGACACTAATGATGATGTAGAAGTAGTATTTGTTGCTATGAAAGATGATTTAGAGGAAGAAGAGAAACATAAAGAAATAAAACTGATCTCTAAAGTAAGCAGAAATGATACATGGATCATAGATAGTGGTTGTACACATCATATGACTAGTGATATAGATAAATTTGATCTGCTTAATGAATATGATGGTAGATCTATTAGAATGGTAAATGATGTACCTTGTATGGTGAGAGGTAAAGTTTCACTAATGATTAATGATATAATAAAATGTGAGAATGCATACTGGGTAGATGGACTGAACTACAATTTGTTAAGTGTGGCATAGCTAAATAACTCAGGCCACCGACTTTCTTTTGAGAGCAAAAAGGTAAGAATCTATGATGATGGAGGAATACTTGTTGGAACCGATAGGCAATCTAGAGGTAATCTATTTTATCTTGATATTGATCAGTCTTCTTGTTTATTAATGAAAGATGAAGATGCATGGTTGTGGCATAAGAGGTTATGTCATTTGAATTTTGATAACATGATCAAGATTAGTAAGAAGAAAAGAGTTAGAGGGTTGCCTAACTTGTCAAAACTGGATCATGCTATATGCCATGAATGTCAAAAAGGTAAGATGACAAAGTCAAATTTTAAAAGAAAAGACTACTCAACAAAGAAGATACTTGAGTTGTTCATACCAACCTATGTGGTCCTATGAGAACTTAGAGCTATTATGGTGATAGATACTTTATTATTTTTGTTGATGACTATACTAGACTGATGACTGGTATGTTCTTGAAAGAGAAATCTGAAGCTTTTAAGATGTTTAAATGGTATAAGGAGAAGGTAGAAAAAGAGACTAGAAAATAAATTAAATGCTTAAGATCTGATAGAGGAGGTGAATTTATCTCTGATGAATTTACTAATTTTTGTAATGAGAATGGTATTAAGAGACAGGTCTCTGCACTAAGAACACCTCAACAGAATGGGATTGCTAAAAGAAGGAATAGGTTAATCATTGACTGTGCTAGAACACTAATGCTACAAAAGAATATTTCTCAAACATTTGGAGGGAAGCAGTCAGCATAGCTGTATATGTGCTTAACCGAGTGCAACTGAAGAAGGACACCAACCGGACACCTTATGAGCTATGGTTTAGACACAAATCTATTGTAAGTTATTTTAGGATTTTTGGAAGCAAATGTTTTATTCTGAAAGATGAGAGAAATGGGAAATTTGATTCTAAAGGTGATGACAGAATATTCTTAGGATATTCTACTAAGAGTAAAGCATACAAATGTCTGAATAAGGTTACAAATTAGATGATTGAAAGTACTAATGTCCATGTTGATGAGTTTGATGACAAGAACACAGAAGAAAGAAAGGAACTGGAAGACTATGGTAGATTCACTTACATTGAACTTCTTGACTATCTACCAAAGTCACAACCTGTGATAACTAGTCAGCAGGAAAATAACCCAGAGGAACAGGAAAGGGAAACTGATGAACAAGATGGTGCTACCAAGAAAGCACATGAACTTGAACAGGATGAAAAAGAAAGAAGAAACTAAGTACTGGCTAGTTTTGTTAGAAGACATCATCCTGAGACATAAATTATTGGAAACAAACAAGCTAGAAAGTAGACAAGAAGCAAAACAAGATAAGGTACATGTCTAGTCTATGAATTTGAACCAAAGAATGTGAAAGTTGCATTAGAAAATGAAGAATGGGTTAATGCAATGGAGGAAATAGAATGAATAGAGAAAAATACAACTTGGTCCTTAGTACCTTGACCTAAAGATAAGAATGTTATTGGTACTAAATAGATATTCAGAAACAAATTGAATGAAAATGGTGAAGTGACAAGAAATAAAGAGAGATTGGTATGCAAGGGATATGCACATGAACAAGGCATTGATTATGGTGAGACATTTGCACCTATTGCTAGATTGGAAGGAGTTAGAATGCTTCTTGCATATGTTGCACACAAGAAATTTAAGGTTTATCAAATGGATGTGAAATCAACATTTCTGAATGGTATACTTGAAGAAGAGGTCTACATAGAACAACTTGAAGGATTCATTGATCCAAACAATAGAAACATGGTATGTAGATTACATAAAATTTTATATGGTTTGTAGAAAGCATCGAGAGCATGGTATGAAATATTGCATACTTACCTGTTAAGTATTGGATTTGTAAGAACTATTGAGAACAATAATTTGTACATGAAAGGTGATACTGATGACACTATTATTATTACTAAAAATTTTATTGATGATATTATTTTTTGAGGTCAAGCTCATGTATGTAAATATTTTTCTAATGACATGAGGAATGAGTTTGAAATGTCTATGTTCAAAGAGATTAAATTCTTTCTTGGATTACATGTGATTCGGCAGAGTGATGGGATATTCATCACACAGTCCAAGTACATAAATGAAGTTTTGAAGACATTTGGCATGGAATATGCTAAACCTATGGGAACACCAATGGCTACTGGAATTAAATTGATGAAGGAAGATGAAACTACAAAGGTAAACCAGACACTTTACCGATCCATGATTGGTAATCTCATGTATGTAGTTCATAGTAGACCAGATATAGCACATGTTGTGGGAATTGTTGCTAGATATTCTACTAACCCTAGAGAATCACACATGATTACTACTAAAAGGATCTTAAGATATCTGAAAAAGATAGAGGATTATGGATTATGGTATCCTAAGGAAGGTAAGTTTGAGTTGAAGGTTTATACTGATGCTGATTGGGCTGGAAATGTGGATGATAGAAAAAGTACCACCGGAGGAGCATTTTTCTTTGGTGAAAGACTTGTAACCTAGACAAGTAAAAAGCAGGCTTGTATTTCTCAATCTACAACTAAAAAAGAGTATGTTTTTTCTGCTACTAATTTCTCAAACATTTCATATATCAAGCAAGTGTTGGAAGGAATGAATGAGGTAGTCATTGACCCGGTGATCATATACTATGACAACACAAGTGCTATTAATATTTCAAAGAATCCTATGATGCACTCTAAGACAAAGCATATATCAATTAAGTATCACTACTTAAGAGAACAAGTGCAAGAGAAGCAAGTGAACTTATAATTTGTTACATCTAAAAGACAACTTGCAGACATTTTTACAAAGCCTCTACCGAAGGACACATTTGAATATTTGAGGACTAGACTTGGGGTCTGTCCCCTGTCTATCAGTCACTAATGTGATCTAGATGTTGCATCAGCCTACTCTTATTAGAAGATCATTCATGTTGATGCAACATAGTTCACACTTTGGATATTGTTCAAGGTTTTGATTAAGTTTAAAGAACTGAAATAGATTGGGATATCAGTATACTAAGATATAGAGGAAGTAATGGACAATAGAGAGTTACTTAGCTACTATAGAACTAATTATTTATTTGTTTCTTTGGCATTATTGTCAAAGGGAGAGATAAATACTATGAAAAGGAAAAGGAGAGATATGCACCGATGAGAACTATCTAAGAGAGAGATAATCTGAAAGGAACTTGAGAACTAAAAATGTTATATCTACAGAATGACAAAGCTATATTTTATAAATGTTGTTGAGAAACATAGTGATTAAAAATATTAATGTTGTATGAGCTTAGCAAAGAATTTGATCACAAAGTTGTAGAATAAACGTTTGGTATGTGTATGGTACATTTCATATTACTGGAGTTTCTATCAATGCCAAAGGAAGAGATTCATGAACTACAACTAATTTAGAACCTGAATGAAGAATCTATAATTCAAGATTACTGAGGAGTTGATGATTAGATATGCAAGATGATTAAATCAGTATTATGTTGTCATTTATGTCAACTAGCTTGACAATACTTATCTTTTAAGTTACTATACCGACACATTTGAAGAAAGGTGAAAGAGATGAAGAACAAAAATATCTACATAAGGAAGATGTATATGATAGATGAGGATAAGGAATACATTGAATAACTTGTTGATGAGTCTATGACTTGATGAAATTGACTTTATTATGTTGCATTCATTATTGAAGAGAGCCAAAAGAAGAAGATACTACAAAATTATCACGTCAAGGAGTTTTCATGCATTTTGATCATACTCATTAATAAGAACTGAGCTATAGAATAATTATTGAGCTAAAGAGAGTAATTACTGATGCATAGTAAGTTGATATAGTATTGAATTTGAAGTGTTATATTGATCAGAAATATTTGAATGAGTTGAACATTGATCGATAAACTACAAATTAAAGTTGTTTCAAGGCGGATCATCTACTATTACATATTTAACCATTGTACACAGTCAAATCTCTTAACAAAGTGGACTATGAAAGTCTTTTGATGTTTCATTCATAGAGTGAACACTGTTATCCTATCAACCCTAGAGTGACTGCTAGTTGGATGATAACTTCCATTCTACAATCCTCTAACAAGGTCACACCTAACAGTGTGTTTATAACCTTTAACAAGGTTGGGTGTTCACCAACCTCACTTTAGAAGAGTGAACAATTAAGGGTTGCCAGTCCTAGGTGGTTTTTCCCTTCACAAGGTTTCCACTTTATATCTCTTATGTTATGTTTTCATTGTGATATTTGTTTGTTATCATAATTTTCATATTACATGTTAGATTTAATTGGTAACTATTATAAAGTTATACTGACAATTAGTAAAAACATAGACAGAGAAAGTATTTTATGTTTACCGAGTAGCAGAAGTAGTAGAATTGTTTTGGATTATACATTTTGACTTGTGGGACACTAGATAACTGATTCACCCCCCTCTCAGTTATTCTAACATTATGTGTCAAAAGGGGTCATGGGGAGTTCCTAGGGGTCCTAGTATGCCTTATCACATGTGAGGACCCCTACAAAGTCCCCATGACCCCTTTCGATAGATTTCAATGCTCAAGTGTGTCCCAAGGGTTCATATGACCCTTTAGGACACACTTAAGTGTTTTCATGTGTCAAAAGTGGTCGTGTGGATTTCCTACAGGTCCTAGTATGCCTTATAATGCATTAGGACTCCTATGAAGTACTGATTATCCCTTTTGAAATATTTCAACACCCAAGTGTGTCCCAAGGGGTCATATGACATCTTAGGACACACTTGAGAGTTCTAATGTGTCGAAAAGGGTCATGGGAACTTACCAAGGGTCTTAGTACATCTTATCACATGTTAGGACCCCTAGAAAGTCTTCAGGACCCCTTTTGACACATTTCAATGCTCAAGTGTGTCCCAAAGGGTCGTATGACACCTTATGACACACTTGAGCATTGTAATGTGTCAAAAGGGGTCATGGGGACTTCCTAGGGGTCCTAACATGTGATAAGGCATACTAGGACCCCTAGGAAGTCCCCATAACCCCTTTTGACACATTCCAACACTCAAGTATGTCCCAAGGGGACATATGACCCTATAGGACACACTTGAGTGTTATAATGTGTCAAAAGGGGTCACAGGAACTTCCTATGGGTCCTAGTATGCCTTATCACATGTTAGGACCCCTAGGTAGTCCCGATGACCCCTTTTGACACATTTCAACACTCAAGTGTGTCCCAAGGGGTCGATGACTCCTTAGGACACACTTGAGAATTCTATTATGTTGAAAAGGGTCATGGGGACTTCCTAGGGGTCCTAACATGTCATAACATGTACTAGGACCCCTCAAAAGTCCCCATGACCCCTTTTTGACACATTTCAACACTCAATTATGTCCCAAGGGGTCGTATGACCCCTTATGACACACTTGAGTGTTCTTATGTGTTAAAGTGGTCATGGAGACTTCCTAGGGGTTCTAATATGCCTTATCAAGCGTTAGGACCCCTACAAAGTCCCCATGACCCCTTTCGACACATTTCAACACTCAAGTGTATCCCAAGAGGTCATATGACCCCTTAGGACACACTTGAGTGTTGTCATATGTCAAAAGGGGTTGGGTGGACTTCCTAGGGGTCCAAGTACACCTTACCATGTGTTAAGACCCCTAGGAAGTATTGATAATCCCTTTTGACATATTTCCACACTCAAGTGTGTTCAAAGGACTCATATGACCCCTTAGGACACACTTGAGAGTTCTAATGTATCGAAACAGGTCATGGGGAGTTCCTAGGGGTCCTAGTACACGTTATCACATGTTAGGACCCCTAGGAAGTCTTCATGACCCTTTTGGACACATTTCAACACTCAAGTGTGTCCCAAGGGGTTGTATAACCCCTTAGGACACACTTGAGTGTTCTTATTTGTCAAAAAGTGTCATGGGGACTTCCTAGGGGTCCTAGTATTCCTCATCACCTATTAGGACCCCTATGAAGTCCCCATGACCCCTTTAAACACATTTCAACACTCAAGTGTGTCCCAAGGGGTCATATGACCCCTTAGGACACACTTGAATGTTTTCATGTGTCAAAAGGGGTCATGTGGATTTCTTAGGGGTCTTAGTATGCCTTATCATGAGTTAGGACCCCTAGGAAGTACCGATGATCCCTTTTGACACATTTCAACACTCAAGTGTGTCCCAAGGAGTCGTATGAGCACTTAGGACACACTTGATAGTTATAATGTGTCGAAAGGGGTAATGGGGACTTCCTAGGGGTCCTAGTACACTTTATCATGTGTTAGGACCCCTAGGAAGTCTTCATTACCCCCTTTGCCATATTTGAACACTCAAGTGTCTCCCAAGGGGTCGTATAACCCCTTATGCCACACTTGAGAGTTATAATATGTCAAAAGAGATCATGGGGACTTCCTAGGGGTCCTAACACCTGATAAGGCATACTAGGACACGTAGGAAGTCCCAATGACCCCTTTTCACATATTTCAACACAAAAGTGTGTCTCAATAGGTCGTATGACCCCTTAGGACACACTTGAGTGTTCTAATGTGTCGAAAGGGGTCCTGGACACTTCCTAGGGGTCCTAGTATACCTTATCACATGTTAGGACCACTAGGAAGTCCCGATGACCACTTTTGAAACATTTCAAAACTCAAGTATGTGCCAACAGGTAGTATGACACCTTAGGACACATTTGAGAGTTCTAATGTGTCAAAAGGGGTCATTTGGAATTCTTTGGGGTCCTAACATGTGATAAAGTGTACTAGAACCCTGTTAGTGTTTGAACCTATAGATTAATCAAATACTCAAATAATCCCAATGGCTGTAACCTAGCAAGTTACAAACTACTAAGGTATTAAGGTTAAGACCTTCTTCACTTCGAGTAATATATACTCAGGCGGGTGTACCTCTATCAATTCAACGTTCAGCTGAGCTCTGAATTGAGAACTTGCTCCTTCACTGCTCTGTTACTGCCTTCAAAACCTAACTTAATAAGTTGCTAAAACTCTGAGTATAGCCCAAATCATCCTGATACACAACATCATGATATAGACTATAAAAATAGCAACACGATACAATGGCTTAGGGATATTCATCCTTCTTCCTTTTAGAGTTAAACTCAGGGAAGGGTTAACCTCATTTATTGCTTCTTCAAAGCACTGAAATACATATTTATGAACTTGTCATAATATGACTCAAGTCTGGAAATTATGCATATAAAGTAAAATGTCAATCAATTATATATTGGATGGTAAACCAATGTAAGTGGATCTAAAACCAGTCCCTTATCCACTGGGCATCAACCCCTACATTCACCTTGTGAAAGATGTATTTAAACTGTCTTACAATTTAAATGCATAAAGAAACTAAAACACTCCACATGTAAAGATAATCAAATTGTAGTAACAGAACTCCAGTGTATTTGTATTAATTGATAAAATGCATTCGTACAATTTTCCTTGATTTCATAGAAAATCAGGTTCTATATTTCAGACCTCTCCTTTACAAAATATTTTCCAACCCGTAAGAATGAGCAAGAAATCCTATATATACTGATCAGCCATCCTGGAATCCTTGAAAGGATGCAACAAGCTTCGGATGGATCTCAAAAGATCTTTGTACTAAAAACAAAAAATAGTACAAACAGAAAGAAAGAAGACAAAAATAGTAAGGCACACTTTCAATTGTCCTTAACAACTTTCACAGGTGGCCCCTTTGTCTGTAGATACTTCAGAGCAGTTACTAAATTTCTTACGTGAATGATGACCTCCATTACAGGCTAACCTACATCATCCTTTGTGTGGACACACTCTCCCTCATATTCTGGATCAGGGGCCAACTGCATCTTACTCATCTTCTTTTTCTGAAAGGACAAAATGCTAGAATGGATATTTTCTTGTTAACACTTCCAAACTGTTTGCCCTCTGCCACATGTTACATAAATGCTTGTTTCTTTAAAGAGCTAGAGTGGTGGCATCTGTTGCATCCTCAGATGATGTGTCTTCTTCTCTACTTTCTTTTGACAAAAGTGTTGTTTCCCAAACTGAAAAAATATCCTTAGTAGGCCAATCAAAAGCTAGAATTTCATCCCTTTTTGGTAAGATTTTCTTCCATTTAGTCACTACTGGATGTACTTCAGTCATTACCTTGGTAAAATGTACCCTAGCATCCTATACCATTTCCATTGTTTGTACAAAAGGAAGAGTATCCTCAGTGTGTATAGCATCTTCTATTTTGGTCAACATTTTATGTTCAATTTGCTCAAACCATTTTCCCTTCTCTTTTAATGTTCCATTTGATCTAACTAGACCAGGAAATATTTGGAAATCACTTTGAAAATATATCACCCTTAGAAGAGCTGTCTTCCTTTTTACCTGCTCTCTTTCCACTTCAAAATCCATGAGGGCCTTAACAATTTTGTAAGTACTAGCTAATTCAGGGTACTTGGAATCATGGTCTTTAATTGATCCAATTAAAGTTTTCAAAACATTCTCCCTAGGTACCCATGTATCCAAAATTTGGCCTACTTTATTCTCCTCTTTATCAAAAGAAAGAAAAATGTCAGACAATTGCTCTGCACACTTGTAAACTTCTTTGGGTTTGACATTTCTAACAAGATGATGAATAGTATCTTGTACTCTTTTCTCAAACTTTTTCTGTCCTTTCATCTCTGCATCATCACCACTTAGGGAAGGGGGAAGAGGAGACATAGGAAACTCAATGATGGGACTTGATGAGGAAGGACCAGCAGCAGAGGAAGAAATTTGCAATTGTTGTTGTATATGGACTGGACTTCCTTCACCCAACCTTTTCCTTAAGTCATCAATTATTTTGTCCTTTTCAAATATTTTTTGTCTCAGCTCTTCATATGCCCTCATTATTTCTTCAAATTTTCTTGTTAACTCTTCTTTCTCCTTAGCTTCTCTTTCAACCACCTTCTCCCCAAGATGAGCTGTTGCTACAACCATTTTTGATGCTTCTATTGCTGAAGTATCCATTACTCTTTTGACTATAAGACCACCGGAAACATTATCTTTAATCAATTGCTTTCCTTTATTTTCCTCATCCCTTTTCAGTGACCATATAACCAAGGCTTGATGGTCATTACTGAATGCAACTCCTTTGACAGCCTGCTCTGCCTCTTCCCTGGTTTGGTATGCAGGTGTAACTTGTTTCCTGATTGCATCAAGGACAATTGCATCAGCTATATCCCATTCAGGGAGGACTAATACTCCTGTATTCTTTACCATTATTCTTCCCTGTTCTGGAGTGATCTTTTCAAAATTATCTATCATTTCTTTCCTGGTTTCATCTTCAATAACCTTAATATCAACATCAGGGTTTTCTTTATGTGTCTTCTCACAGGTTTCTTCAAATTTATTGATATTCATCTTCCATAAAAATTGCAAAAAGGCCCTGGATTTCACAAAAGCATCATCAGCCAAAAATTCTTCACATGCTAACTTGATGACGGGATCCAACTCTATTCCTGCAAGTTGCTCTGCTGTTAAGCCTAATTCAGGCTTTTTTGGTTGCTCAGGAATTCCTTCATTTATTTCATCATAAGTCATGAATATTTGACCCTGAGATCCCATTTGTTGCATTTTCTCTATGACTTCTCGATCATCTTTAATACTTAAAGGCGATTGTGAAGGAGAGTATTGATCCTCTGGATCCCGTGGCCTCTCCTCTATCCTTTGTTTCTTTGTGGGAGGTGAAAAATCCAAGATGTCCTCATCTGGCTGATCCTGTGTTAAATCTATAATTTTCTTACCCTCCTTTGATGAAGAAGGGATATCTGCCTTTCCTTTCCTCTGCTCTTTTATTTCAGATTCAGGGACAACTACACCATAACCAGTCTTTTCTTGCACCATGTACTTGCCAGGAGGCAAAATCTTTGTAAATATATTTTTTTCCAATAATGCCTTAGCCCTCTCAGGGTTTTCCTCCATGGCTCTTCTCTTCTTTTCTTCCAGAGTTTTAATAATATCTTGGAAACAACCCATTAGAGTGTCTATTCTCTTCCCCATAGGACTTATACTGCCTATAGGGTCATATGTAGGATCGAATTATTTTACAAAATCAAAAGTTTTCTTATATACTAACCACTTTTCCTTCCTAACTTCTTGATCTTGTAATCCTGGGGTATTCCTGATGATGTCTTCAGGGAAATTGAAAATGTGGTTCACTGCTGAACATCTAACCTTTCTCCTAAACATATCATTGAAAAACCCCTCTGGATCTATTGTCCTGGCACTTGTAGTAGTCAAATGATAAGGCTCCAAGATCTTGTGCATATTGAGCCATCCACCTTTTGTGATTATAAATTGATGGGCAATTGTGATATTTGGGAACAGAGTTCCTCTACCCTTAGCAATACTATTTTCCTCAATATTCCCCAATTGCCTGAAAAATTCTGCAATACCAATCTTGAGAGGAACTTGGAAAGGCAAAATAAAAGGAGTTCCTTTATAGCCATATAATCTGAAAATAGTTGAATAAGGATAGAAAATAAAATCACCCCAATTATGCACAATGTTGAGGTCCTTTGCAAATTGGAGTGGCCTGACAATTTCAGCTAGGGCAGCAGGGACTCTAGGACTGTCATGCACAAAGAATAATTTTAATCTGGCTGCAAAATACTTGTTAAATTGTATGTAACTGCTATCCTTTCTGTCCCATGTCATGTTTAAATTCCACAACTGTACGGGCATATCTTCTCCATTTCTCTGCTTAGATAGTTCCATTTCCCTTTCAAAATAATCAGAACCTTTAAACAGAAACATGTACATCATAAAAGAGTACCAGAAGAAGGATCTACTAACTTTACCCTTTTGAATCCCTATTAATCCATCATGGATTAAATCAGCAATGACAGGGGCATAATCAAAAGTAACTGACAAATGTGGGTGCAACACCTGGATTACCATATACATCAAGTGTTGGGGCATTTTTTCACTTGCATCTTCCCCAAAAACTTGACACAAAGACCAGTAAGCACCTCTTGCCAAAACATCAAAATACTCCATTTTAAACGGCTCCTCTGCACCTAATCCTGTGACAATCATTCTTCCAATTCGGGTACAAAAATCCTTTACCGGGCCAATTCTGAAGACATGCTTCTGTGCCTCATAAACCTCACCTAATTCTTTGAAATCAATCGGCTCCAAGATAGGTGAAGGGCCTTTCAATTTGAAAATAGTTCTAATTTCATCAGCTGAAATTGTTAACAGTTTTTGCCCTCTAACACCTCTAATCTCTTTTGTGATAGGGTCATAGTTCTTAGCAATTTCAGTCATTAAATCTGCATCCATAAAAACTCCTGGCACTACAAGCTTACCCAAGTCATTTTCCCATATGTTACAAGTGGGAACAAGAGTATTTCTCTGACTAAATCCAACTGTAAATAATGTGAGCCCAGTAAAGTCAGAAACACCACTTGCATTAAGAAAACCGACCGTAGCATCCTTAATGTAATTTCCTGTGTCATACAACCCGTCCGCCACTTTCACCCTAGGCTCTTTTGGTGTTAGTTGTTTTACACTGGTCAAATTTACTTTTGAACTGGGAAACATTTGTAACAAATCTTCATGAAGACCCCTTTTCAAATAATCAGTTTCACCAGAGAGCTCTTTTCTTGGTGGCATTTTGGGATTTGAAACTTTTAACGTACTTCGGTGCAAAAGAAAAATGGTGACAAAACAACTCTTTTTAATCAAACAAGAAAGCCCAGAAGTAACCAACCTTGTTTTATCAACCCAAGAACATGAGAATCAATCTCTGCAACTCAATTCGCCGAGCTCTCTACAAATCTCTTGTGTCCTTACAGTTCTCTGAGTGAAACTAGATTCTGAAATATTTGCAATCACTTCACAATTATTTCGGCACTTTACCTCGCATGATTTAGTCATTAATTCTGCAGGAGATGAAACTATTGCTAGCCTGGACTTGCCACCCACTTCACCTTCAATTTGAAATCTGGCCGTAGATTTTTCTTGACAGACGATCGTATAATTTAGTCGCATGGTCGCATAGGCTTATTGGAGGCTAACACGACCATGCGACTAGCCTTCAATGTTACATCCCTTCCGGCGGTGATCCCTCAGCGGTTACCCCTTTTCAAATACATGTTGGTCGCATGGTCGCATAGGCTATTGGAGGTTAACACGACCATGCGACTAGCCTCCACACTTTATCCGCTAGCATTCAAAGTTAAGCATGAAGCTCAGTCGCATGGTCGCATAAGCTTGTTGGAGGCTTATGCGATCATGCGACTATGTTTTAAAACACCGCCAGCCTTTAAGAAACCGCCATCCGTTTAAGAGACCGCCAGCCGTTTAGGAGACCGCCAGCCATTTAGGAGACTGCCAGCCGTTTAGATATTATTGGCTGAGCACCTTCACCCATGGTCCCACCACTTTGCCGCTTCATTAATCACAAGATTAAAACTCAGTCGCATAGTCGCATAAGGCTTTAACAAGCTTATGCGACCATGTGACAAGACTTTAAAACACTGCCATTTTGCCAAATTTCTAAGCACCAAGGACATAGGATAAAATAATTAAATCAGAGGGCTACTTGACTCAAAGAAAAGGATACTTAAAGCACGTGCTCTCAACATGAACTTAAGTGGGCTTTCAAAAAGTAACCTTCAAATAGAAAGCTAAGAGGATGGCTTAGGGCTTAAAAAAGAAAGGCCAAACTTAGGGTTTTTATACTTTTGAAGAATTTGTGCCTTCTCAAAAACAAGACCTAAGACAAGAAAACCTAACAAGTCTGTGACAAAAATTTGAGAACAATCTGACAGCTATAACCACAAGATTAAAACAAGAAAGCAAGAACCGAAAGTTGGACAAGAAATTTAGAAAATTAAGAAGATACCCAACAGTGGCTCTATCTGAGGATGCTTGATTGCAAAATCAAAGCAAGAAACCATGAATCTCTGGGAGGCAGACCATAAAACCTGAACCTAAAACGAGAAGCAAACACACCTATACATATAATACAAGCCTACTGTGCATGGAAAAAGAACTTTTAACTGAAGAAAAATTTCAAGAATTGTCCATGCACTGGCAATTCTTGCTCTTCACCATCCATACCTTGCAAAAAATAGGAATCTTTGCCATGAATTTGACAAACAATGAAAGGACCCATCCATAAGGACTCAAATTTTTTATGCTTCCCTTTGTCTTCAAATCTAGCATTCCATTGAAGAACCATGTCACCAGGCTAAAATTTTCTTACAGTAGCCCTTTTATCGAAAAGATACTTCATATTTTGCTACAGTTTAATGTTATTTTTCTGCCCTTCCCTTCTTATCTCATCCAACTCAATCAGCTGAACCATCCTATCTTGCAGTGGGTTGCTGATTTCAATATCTTCCTCTTGCATAAACTTGTAGATGGGAAGGAAATTATTAATTGGCAATCTTGTCTTTGCACCATATACCATTTCAAAGGGGGATTTCCCTGTGGCCTTTTTCTCAGAAATTCTATCAGCCCATAGTGCTAACTTTAACTTCTCATGTCAACCTCTTTTGTTCTTTTCCAAGGTCTTCTTCAAAATTTGCAAAATGCTCTTATTGCTAGACTCAGCTTGTCCATTGGCCTGTGGGTGATATGGGCTTGAATAAGACAAGATAACTCCCATTTCATCACAAAAATTAGTAATTTCCTGAGACCTAAAACTCATTGCATTGTCTACAACCAATTTGATTGGGACACCAAATCTTGTGATTATGTTGTTCATCAGGAAATCAATCACCACAGCACTTGTTGCTCCTCTAGTGGGAATAGCTTCTATCCACTTAGTGAAGTAATCAGTAGCCACCAAAATGTGACTATGTCTTCCAATGGACTTTTCAGAGAACTCTCCAATAAAATCCATACCCCACATTGCAAAAGGGGCTTCTGCAACAACTGGATTTAATAACAATGCACCTGAAAATTTTAGTTTCTTTGAGAACCTTTGACAAGGTTCACACTTTCTAACATAAGAGTGGGTGTCTTTAAACAATACAGGCCAATAATATCCTACCCTCAAAATTTTATGAGCTGTTGACCGAGCAGAATAATGCCCTCCACACATTCCAGAATGCATTTCTTTTAGCACCTTCTCTGATTGATGTTCATCCAAACAGAAGAGTAAAATGCCATCATTGTCTTTCCAGTACAAATCACCTTGAATGAGGACATATCTTTGAGCCTGTAATCTCAAGCTTCTTCTCTAATTATCATTCAATTCAGGTGGACATTTAGCATTTTTAATAAAATAAACAAGATCCTTGTACCAGGGTTGCATTTCAATACTAGTAACTGTATCAACATTAGCAGCAACATTATTTATCTGGACAAGGTCCATGTTTTCCTCAGTCATTAACTTTGCAAGTCCCAATCCTCTTACCAATTTGGTAATGTGAATCTCAAGGTCAAACTCTTGAATCCTGTTTATCCATTTACATCTCTTCCCTGTGACTTCACTCTGTATCAAGATATCCTTTACTGCAGCATGGGGTACATAAGCATTAACCTTTGCACAAACCAAATATGGTCTAAAAGCCTTGACTGCTTTCACAAGTGCATAAGCTTGCTTTTCCATTATTTCATAATTTAGTTCAGCAGATTGTAAAGACTTGCTAAAAAAAGCTATAGGATGTTCATATCCTTCTTGATCTTTTTGTAGAAGGACAGCTGCAATAGTATGAAAAGATGCAAAAGAAAACAGAGAAAAAGGTTTCAAATAATCAGGTGATACCAAAACAGGAGCTTCTTGAATTGTTTGTTTAATTTTTTCAAAAGCTTGCTGAGCTTCCAAGTTCCACTCAAATTTCATTCCCTTTTTAAGGAACTTTACTATGGGCTTGACCAACTCTGCAAAGTTGGCAATGAATCTTCTCACAAAATTTATTTGCCCCAAAAATGATTGCACACCCTTTATATTCTTTGGTGGAGGGACCCTTTTGATGGCTTCCACTCTTTCAGGATCAATCCTGACTCCTTCTTTTGATACTATGTGTCCCAGTAGCTTTCCTTCTGTCACTGCAAATTGACATTTTCTGGGATTCAAGGACACACCAAACTCTAAGGCCTTGAGAAAAATCCTTTCTAAATGAGAACAATGATCATCAGCCCTTTTGGAAAAATCAGTGAGATCATCTTGATACACTACCATTAAGACATTGATCATTTCTTTGAAAGCAACATCCATGGCTCTCTGAAAAGTTGCCCCAGCATTTTTTAGACCAAAAGGCATGCGAACATATACATAAGTTCCCCAAGGAGTTGTAAAGGCTGTCTTGAATTGCTCTGATTCTTTGACCAGCACTTGGTTATACCCTGAGAAACCATCCATCATTGACAGGAGTTCACATCTAGTCACCCTATGCAGCATAGCCTCCATATTAGGCAATCCATAATTATCCTTGAGTGATGCCACATTTAGGTTCCTAAAATCAACACAAAGCCGAATGTCACCATTCTTCTTCCTCACTGGCACAAGGTTTGAAACCCAAGTTGAGTGCCTAATTGGTTCAATAATACCAGCATCTCTCAGTTTTGTCAACTCAACTTGCATTTTGGTGGCCAGTAAAGGATTAATGGGTCTCTGCTTTTGTCTAAAGGGTGTGGTTTCCTCCTTTAGAGGAACTTCATGCTAGAATAAATCAGCCCTATAAGCTTTGAGGTCATCATATGACCAGGAAAACACATGTTTGTACTTTTTCAACAGTCTGATCAAGTTGCCTCTGATCTCCCTACTCAGTTTCTTTCCAATGTATACCATTTGTGGGGAATTTTCTGATCCTAGGTTTATCTCCTCTAAGTCTTCCAATTTTGCATTAGACTTTTGGGACAGACAACCATCATTTATTTTAAACATTCCCTCCAATTCTACTAGTCCTTTGGGTATATGATTAGAAAGTAATTGGACTATTTCATTTCCCATGATGCATTCTTTTCCTTCAATACATTCTTGTACCTCATTGAAATCTATCTGTTGACCATCATATTGATCCAGGCCTTGAAGGAATCTAAGGATATCAAGATCATCTTCAAAAACTTGCCAATTGTACACATTGTCAGGAACTGTAGGCCTAGTTTTAGTTTCCAACATGGAAACACCAGAGAGGGTGATATCATTGTTTTTCAAAGCAACATTAGCAAGAAAGTCTGCCATGATGTTATTTGACCTCTCTACCCAGAGCAGATTAAAAGCTTCAAAAAATTCTAATCTATCCCAGACAACATGCTTATACAACTTGAGTTTCTCATCCTTAGAAGCATATTGGGATCTTACTTGGGCTACAATCAATTGGGAGTCACCATGAACTTTTAAACATTTAATACCATGCTTTATGGCTACATCTAATCCCAAGATCAGGGCCTCATATTCAGCAGTATTATTTGTACAACTGAAAGTCAACAAGAAGGAGTACTTGAAAGTATTACCTGATGGGGAAATGAAAACAACACCAGCTCCTGATCCTTCTTTGGAGCATCCACCATCAAAAAACATTTGCCACAAGCTATCTTGTTGCATCATCAATTCTTCCACAATTGGGTCTGTGTTCTTCAACTGAGGTAACACTTCTTCAATGACAAAATTATTCATGTCAATATCTACAAAACAATTAAGGGCTTCCGGAGCAACCATTTCCACCATAACTGAGGAACGGGGCTCCTTGTACAACTTTACTTCTGTCCCATTCACTGGAATAGTGGCATAAGATAAATCTAGTTCCAGCTTTCCACCCACTGCTGTAGCCCATTGTCTTGATAATAACATGCCATAGTGAGGCTCTGTATCCACAACAACTACATCCATTTTGTATGTAGCCTCTGGGAATGCAGCAATTTTTACCTCAATTCCCACCAAAGTCCCCACAACAGGCACTGCCCTATTATCCATTGCATAACACCTGCCATTAGAAGTGTCAACTTGCAATCCCAATTCTTTCATTACATGATATGGCATCACAGTTGTGGCAGCACCAGAGTCTATCATACAATTTTTTAACAATAAGTCATTCACAATTAAAGTGACATAAAAGGGATTGATGGAAGAAGGTTCTTGTGTTACAATTGTCCCAACACATACTTTTGAGATGGGAATAGGCCTTTTTATAGAACTCCCTTCTTCTTGTTTGGTAGGAGCAAATCTCTGCTCATTTATAAGAGCTAAGGCTGCTGTCTTGTGCTCCTCTATTTTCAACATTTCAAGCAGAGGGATGGACACTTTCATCTGAGACAACGCATGTCTCATATCAAATGCAGGGGAATCAGTAGGAGAATCAGATTGATCCTTTGTCCTACCAGTTTTCTTTTTGATCTTGTTAGCACTAACTTCCTCCCCTTTCTTCTTTTCACCCACAAGTTCTTGATCCTTGCCATCTATAACATTGGGCTTTGGGAAACCCTTATCCTGAGGACTACCTTTGATGAATACTGATCTAGGAATTCCCTATTCATTATCCACCTTTGTGTTCCTCAAATTTTATGAGGATCTTGCTTGTGTTATGGTAGCCACAGTTAAGTTTTTGATCTCCTCTTCACTGGGCTTCCTCCATTGCTTCTCATCTGATCTAGATCCCACCATATGAGTTTTATAATCATTGTTATCAAATTCTTCAAGATCAGATTGAGTAAATATTTGTTGCTCATAATCAGAGAAAATCTTTCTCTTATGATCAACATCTGGGCAGCTTGCTTCATCATCTGAGGACACAAAATCCTCTATTGGATCTGTAGTAAACATGTTAATGGCAGGCTTTTCAGATTCTTCATAATCTCCTGCACATGAGTTATCAACCTCTTCTCCTAAGGCTTGGGCCACAGCACACTGGAAAGGTGAATGAGGCATATTACAAGCAACACACCAAGGAGTGTTTTCTACATTGTGTGTTGTATTTTTCTTTAAGGGATCTGGGGTATCTCTCCCTTTTTATACCTCATTACTGTCGAGAACAAGTCTCCCATCCTTCCAATTAGTTTTGTAAGGCATATCTCTCAAATTAGGGGCCTTGTCCTGCCTTTGATAAGGGGGCCTTGCATCTTGAAAGTTTCTACCTCCTTTATCAAATCTTGTTGGGAACTCCTTGTTAGCACCCAGTCCTTTATCCTCCTCTTTAAAAGGCCTTGCATGTTGTGGTCTGGTCTCTTTCCACAATTTACCCTCATCCCTCTTGTACATTTGGCCAGATGCCTTTCGGTTACTCTCAATATTTATGGCCAATTTAAATGCATCCCTAAGGGTGCGGGGATTTTTATCTCTTAGGAGATAAGACATTTTACCATCCATGGAATTGAAATAAGTGGTCATGCAAACTGCATCATCCAACCTCAAAACCTGGAACAATTTGTACATAGCCTTTTGAAACCGGCTATTGAACTCTGACATGCTCTCATTATAATTTTTCTTGATATTATTGAATTCATTGAGCATGTAACTAGAATTCACATGTTCAGCATACTGCTCCTTAAAACTCATGACAAATTCATCCCATGAAGCAATACTATTCTCAGGTAACCCTCTGTACCAATCCCTAGCATCTTCAATCAATGATTGAACAAAAAGTTTCATAATGACATCTTCATGCTCAATCTCATAGTCATTAACTTTATCTGTGAAAAACTTCAAATGCTCTTCACAAGTAATAACATTATTCCCAGTAAATAATGGGATCTTCTTCCTGATTTCATTGGGAATGGCATTAGGTTGGCCAGGAATACCATCAAAAAACAAGGGCCTATATCTATCCAAATAAACTAGTCATCTTTGGATAATTGGCTGATTTGAAGGGGTAATTGCAACATTTTGACAAGGTATAGTTCCCACTGTACCTTGAGAAACCAAGGGAACCTGACTAGGAAATTGTCCAGATGGATATTGTCCAGAATGAAAGGCTTGAGTATTTGGAATTGCAATGTTAGGCTGAGTGGATGAAGTTGTTCCTATGGTAATAGGGATAGAACTACTAGCAGATGTATTCATGTTAGCATGTAGGAAGGCAATCTTCCTCTTCATTTCATCTGCAGCAGCCTCTAACTCAAGTTTCTCAAGTTGCATAGCCAAATCCTCCTTTGCCTTCCTAGCTCTGTCCAAATCTGTACTAGCTTGAGTAGGCACATCAGGAATGGGCACAACCTTCTTTGGTTCATTTATAGAAACACCCACCACTTTTTGTTTTCCCTTATCAGGGATTTCCCTGGGGGCAATTTTAATCTCCTTGTTTATTTTGATTTCAGAGGGATTCAGTTGTCTTAAAACATGGCCTGTTCCCTTAAATTCACTTTGTTTGGGCCTGGTATCCTGAGCTTGCTTTCTCAAAGCTTGCATATCACCAAACAATTCTTTATCCAAACCTTGTACATCCTGGTTTAGATCACTAACATGGATCTCATTTCTCCTGGTTCTCTTGAGGAGTTCTTCCCTTTCCAGAAGTAATTCACGAAGCTGTTGTTCCCTTATCTTCGTTCTATTAGCAATTTCTGCTAATTGCTCACGTTCCTTTTCTCTCAAAGCAATCACTTCCTCTCTTAACTTCTCAGAATCATATGAAGCTGTTTCAACAGTAGAGGTTTCATCAGGTTGTTCAAGGGTTTCTCTAGCAGGGAAAAAACCTACTTCTGTGACTACTTCTTTCTGCATATAGACCTCTGGTGCGACCCTTTTGACATGTTCAGGATTGCTAGAAGACGAAGAAGTTTCATGAGGAAGTGGAACATGAAATCTTTCTCGAGAATGAGCCTGGGAACTAGCATTATTTTGGCCTCTCCTAGACCATTGCTTTCTGCTTGGTGTGTGGAGTTCATCCCCTATATTATCTTCTGGATGATCCCTATAGTACGACCTAGTGTTCCTTGGTCGACTCATGGTAAATGATAACAACTTTTACAAAATTTTGCAAATAACAGCAACTGGTAACACAGATTTCTTTAGAGTCGCCACCCACTACTCAAGCGAGAATGAAAAATTATTTTACTAGTCTACAAACATACAATAGACAAGATTTGCACTAACCTATTGTAGGCTATCAAAATTAATCCCCAGCGGAGTCGCCAATTTTGTTAGTGTTTGAACCTGCAGATTAATCAAATACTCAAATAATCCCAATGGCTGTAACCTAGCAAGTTACAAACTACTAAGGTATTAAGGTTAAGACCTTCTTCAATTCGAGTAATATATACTCAGGTGGGTGTACCTCTATCAATTCAACGTTTAGCTGAGCTCTGAATTGAGAACTTGCTCCTTCACTACTCTGTTACTGCCTTCAAAACCTAACTTAATAAGTTGCTAAAACTCTGAGTATAGCCCAAATCATCCTGATACACAACATCATGATATAGACTATAAAAACAACAACACGATACAATGGCTTAAGGATATTCATCCTTCTTCCTTTTAGAGTTAAACTCAGGGAAGGGTTAACCTCGTTTATTGCTTCTTCAAAGCACTGAAATACATATTTATGAACTTGTCATAATATGACTCAAGTCTGAAAATTATGCATATAAAGTAAAATATCAATCAATTATATATTGGATGGTAAACCAATGTAAGTGGATCTAAAACCAGTCCCTTATCCGCTGGGCATCAGAGTCGAACTCTACCTTCACATATATCTATTAAAGTGAATATAGTGAAACTCCAATAACATGCCTAACATATCATTGTTTCCATTCCTACACCTGTCATCAAATCCACATATAGATATTCAATTCCCAGAGACCTCCCCTAAGATTTTACTCTTTCCTTGAAAGATACTTAAGCTCAACCCCTACATTCACCTTGTGAAAGATGTATTTAAACTGTCTTACAATTTAAATGCATAAAGAAACTAAAACACTCCACATGTAAAGACAATCAAATTGTAGTAATAGAACTCCAGTGTATTTGTATTAATTGATAAAATGCATTCATACAATTTTCATTGATTTCACAGAAAATCAGGTTCTATATTTCAGACCTCTCCTTTACAAAATATTTTCCAACCCGTAAGAATGAGCAAGAAATCCTATATATACTGATCAGCCATCCTGGAATCCTTGAAAGGATGCAACAAGCTTCGGATGGATCTCAAAAGATCTTTGTACTAAAAACAAAAAATAGTACAAACAGAAAGAAAGAAGACAAAAATAGTAAGGCACACTTTCAATTGTCCTTAACAACTTTCATAGGTGGCCCCTTTGTCTGTAGATACTTCAGAGCAGTTACTAAATTTCTTACGTGAATGATGACCGCCATTACAGGCTAACCTACATCATCCTTTGTGTGGACACGCTCTCCCTCATATTCTGGATCAGGGGCCAACTGCATCTTACTCATCTTCTTTTTCTGAAAGGACAAAATGCTAGAATGGATATTTTCTTGTTAACACTTCCAAACTATTTGCCCTCTGCCTCATGTTACATAAATGCTTGTTTCTTTAAAGAGCTGGAGTGGTGGCATCCGTTGCATCCTCGGATGATGTGTCTTCTTCTCTACTTTCTTCTGACAAAAGTGCTATTTCCCAAACTGAAAAAATATCCTCAGTAGGCCAATCAAAAGCTAGAATTTCATCCCTTTTTGGTAAGATTTTCTTCCATTTAGTCACTACTGGATGTACTTCAGTCATTACCTTGGTAAAATGTATCCTAGCATCCTGTAGCATTTCCATTGTTTGTACAAAAGGAAGAGTATCCTCAGTGTGTATAGCATCTTCTATTTTGGTCAACATTTTATGTTCAATTTGCTCAAACCATTTTCCCTTCTCTTTTAATGTTCCATCTGATCTAACTAGACCAGGAAATATCTGGAAATCACTTTGAAAATATCTCACCCTTAGAAGAGCTGTCTTCCTTTTTACCTCCTCTCTTTCTACTTCAAAATCCAGGAGGGCCTTAACAATTTTGTAAGTACTAGCTAATTCGGGGTACTTGGAATCATGGTCTTTAATTGATCCAATTAAAGTTTTCAAAACATTCTCCCTAGGTACCCATGTATCCAAAATTTGGCCTACTGTATTCTCCTCTTTATCAAAAGAAAGAAAAATGTCAGACAATTGCTCTGCACACTTGTAAACTTCTTTGGGTTTGACATTTCTAACAAGATGATGAATAGTATCTTGTACTCTTTTCTCAAACTTTTTCTATCCTTTCATCTCTGCATCATCACCACTTAGGGAAGGGGGAAGAGGAGACATAGGAAACTCAATGATGGGACTTGATGAGGAAGGACCAGCAGCAGAGGAAGAAATTTGCAATTGTTGTTGTATATGGACTGGACTTCCTTCACCCAACCTTTTCCTTAAGTCATCAATTATTTTGTCCTTTTCAAATATTTTTTGTCTCAGCTCTTCATATGCCCTCATTATTTCTTCAAATTTTCTTGTTAACTCTTCTTTCTCCTTAGCTTCTCTTTCAACCACCTTCTCCCCAAGATGAGCTGTTGCTACAACCATTTTTGATGCTTCTATTGCTGAAGTATCCATTACTCTTTTGACTATAAGACCACCGGAAACATTATCTTTAATCAATTGCTTTCCTTTATTTTCCTCATCCCTTTTCAGTGACCATATAACCAAGGCTTGATGGTCATTACTGAATGCAACTCCTTTGACAGCCTGCTCTGCCTCTTCCCTGGTTTGGTATGCAGGTGTAACTTGTTTCCTGATTGCATCAAGGACAATTGCATCAGCTATATCCCATTCAGGGAGGACTAATACTCCTGTATTCTTTACCATTATTCTTCCCTGTTCTGGAGTGATCTTTTCAAAATTATCTGTCATTTCTTTCCTGGTTTCATCTTCAATAACCTTAATATCAACATCAGGGTTTTCTTTATGTGTCTTCTCACAGGTTTCTTCAAATTTATTGATATTCATCTTCCATAAAAATTGCAAAAAGGCCCTGGATTTCACAAAAGCATCATCAGCCAAAAATTCTTCACATGCTAACTTGATGATGGGATCCAACTCTGTTCCTGCAAGTTGCTCTGCTGTTAAGCCTAATTCAGGCTCTTTTGGTTGCTCAGGAATTCCTTCATTTATTTCATCATAAGTCATGAATATTTGACCCTGAGATCCCATTTGTTGCATTTTCTCTATGACTTCTCGATCATCTTTAATACTTAAAGGCGATTGTGAAGGAGAGTATTGATCCTCTGGATCCTGTGGCCTCTCCTCTATCCTTTGTTTCTTTGTGGGAGGTGAAAAATTCAAGATCTCCTCATCTGGCTGATCCTGTGTTAAATCTATAATTTTCTTACCCTGCTTTGATGAAGAAGGGATATCTGCCTTTCCTTTCCTCTGCTCTTTTATTTCAGATTCAGGGACAACTACACCATAACCAGTCTTTTCTTGCACCATGTACTTGCCAGGAGGCAAAATCTTTGTGAATATATTTTTTCCAAACAATGCCTTAGCCCTCTCAGGGTTTTCCTCCATGGCTCTTCTCTTCTTTTCTTCCAAAGTTTTAATAATATCTTGGAAACAACCCATTAGAGTGTCTATTCTCTTCCCCATAGGACTTATACTGCCTATAGGGTCATATGTAGAATCGAATTGTTTTACAAAATCAAAAGTTTTCTTATATACTAACCACTTTTCCTTCCTAACTTCTTGATCTTGTAATCCTGGGGTATTCCTGATGATGTCTTCAGGGAAATTGAAAATGTGGTTCACTGCTGAACATCTAACCTTTCTCCTAAACATATCATTGAAAAAACCCTTTGGGTCTATTGTCCTGGCACTTGTAGTAGTCAAATGATAAGGCTCCAAGATCTTGTGCATATTGAGCCATCCACCTTTTGTGATTATAAATTGATGGGCAATTGTGATATTTGGGAACAGAGTTCCTCTACCCTTAGCAATACTATTTTCCTCAATATCCCCCAATTGCTTGAAAAATTCTGCAATACCAATCTTGAGAGGAACTTGGAAAGGCATAATAAAAGGAGTTCCTTTATAGCCATATAATCTAAAAACAGTTGAATAAGGATAGAAAATAAAATCACCCCAATTATGCACAATGTTGAGGTCCTTTGCAAATTGGAGTGGCCTGACAATTTCAGCTAGGGCAGCATTGACTCTAGGACTGTCATGCACAAAGAATAATTTTAATCTGGCTACAAAATACTTGTTAAATTGTATGTAACTGCTATCCTTTTTGTCCCATGTCATGTTTAAATTCCACAACTGTACGGGCATATCTTCTCCATTTCTCTGCTTAGATAGTTCCATTTTCCTTTCAAAATAATCAGAACCTTTAAACAGAAACATGTACATCATAAAAGAGTACCAGCAGAAGGATCTACTAACTTTACCCTTTTGAATCCCTATTAATCCATCATGGATTAAATCAGCAATGACAGGGGCATAATCAAAAGTAACTGACAAATGTGGGTGCAACACCTGGATTACCATATACATCAAGTGTTGGGGCATTTTTTCACTTGCATCTTCCCCAAAAACTTGACACAAAGACCAGTAAGCACCTCTTGCCAAAACATCAAAATACTCTGTTTTAAACGGCTCCTGTGCACCTAATCCTGTGACAATCATTCTTCCAATTCGGGTACAAAAATCCTTTACCGGGCTAATTCTGAAGACATGATTTTGTGCCTCATAAACCTCGCCTAATTCTTTGAAATCAATCGGCTCCAAGATAGGTGAAGGGTCTTTCAATTTGAAAATAGTTCTAATTTCATCAGCTGAAATTGTTAATAGTTTTTGCCCTCTAACACCTCTAATCTCTTTTGTGATAGGGTCATAGTTCTTAGCAATTTCAGTCATTAAATCTACATCCATAAAAACTCCTGGCACTACAAGCTTACCCAAGTCATTTTCCCATATGTTACAAGCGGGAACAGGAGTATTTCTCTGACTAAATCCAACTGTAAATAATGTGAGCCCAGTAAAGTCAGAAACACCACTTGCATTAAGAAAACCGACCGTAGCATCCTTAATGTAATTTCCTATGTCATACAACCCGTCCGCCACTTTCACCCTAGGCTCTTTTGGTGTTAGTTGTTTTACACTGGTCAAATTTACTTTTGAACTGGGAAACATTTGTAACAAATCTTCATGAAGACCCCTTTTCAAATAATCAGTTTCACCAGAGAGCTCTTTTCTTGGTGGCATTTTGGGATTTGAAACTTTTAACGTACTTCGGCGCAAAAGAAAAATGGTGACAAAACAACTCTTTTTAATCAAACAAGAAAGCCCAGAAGTAACCAACCTTGTTTTATCAACCCAAGAACACGAGAATCAATCTCTGCAACTCAATTCGCTGAGCTCTCTACAAATCTCTTGTGTCCTTACAGTTCTCTGAGTGAAACTAGATTCTGAAATATTTGCAATCACTTCACAATTATTTCGGCACTTTACCTCGCATGATTTAGTCATTAATTCTGCAGGAGATGAAACTATTGCTAGCCTGGACTTGCCACCCACTTCACCATCAATTTGAAATCTGGCCGTAGATTTTTCTTGACAGACGATCGTATAATTTAGTCGCATGGTCGCATAGGTTTATTGGAGGCTAACACGACCATGCGACTAGCCTTCAATGTTACATCCCTTCCGGCGGTGATCCCTCAGCGGTTACCCCTTTTCAAATACATGCTGGTCGCATGGTCGCATAGGCTATTGGAGGTTAACACGACCATGCGACTAGCCTCCACACTTTATCCGCTAGCATTCAAAGTTAAGCACGAAGCTCAGTCGCATGGTCGCATAAGCTTGTTGGAGGCTTATGCGATCATGCGACTATGTTTTAAAACACCGCCAGCCTTTAAGAAACCGCCATCCGTTTAAGAGACCGCCAGCCGTTTAGGAGACCGCCAGCCGTTTAGATATTATTGGCTGAGCACCTTCACCCATGGTCCCACCACTTTGTCGCTTCATTAATCGCAAGATTAAAACTCAGTCGCATAGTCGCATAAGGCTTTAACAAGCTTATGCGACCATGCGACAAGACTTTAAAACACCGCCATTTTGCCAAATTTCTAAGGACCAAGGACATAGGATAAAATAATTAAATCAGAGGGCTACTTGACTCAAAGAAAAGGATACTTAAAGCATGTACTCTCAACATGAACTTAAGTGGGCTTTCAAAAAGTAACCTTCAAATAGAAAGCTAAGAGGATGGCTTAGGGCTTAAAAAAGAAAGGCCAAACTTAGGGTTTTTATACTTTTGAAGAATTTGTGCCTTCTCAAAAACAAGACCTAAGACAAGAAAACCTAACAAGTCTGTGACAAAAATTTGAGAACAATCTGACAGCTATAACCACAAGATTAAAACAAGAAAGCAAGAACCGAAAGTTGGACAAGAAATTTAGAAAATTAAGAAGATACCCAACAGACCCCTAGGAAGTCCCCATGAACCCTTTGACATATTTTGATGCAGGAGCATCCTGGGTGTAAGAGCAATCTTGCATCACCCAAAAATATTTTTGTTTTTATTTTTCAATAAGGGCTACTTTGTGCAAAGCTACTATTTATGAAAAGTTACTATTTTTGGTAATTTTTGTATGTGCTCAGAATGATCTAATTTCTTTCTTGGAGGTTCATTTTGGTCATATAAGTCTGCCAGTAAAGTTTCATTTCCAGATCAAGTGTATGTTGGAAGATATTGAAGATTTTTGGTATTGGCAGCAGGGTATAGAAACTTTGCACTCAGTTTTGAAGGCTTTAGAGGCCCCGAATGAGGTCAAAAATTTGGGTGATGGGCGCTTGCATGGGTCAAGCCTGTAGAGCACTTCGTGGCATTTCTGAAATGGGGTTATAATAGCCGATCGGGTCAACTGGTGATGACTTATGGTCTTCAGAAGTTGGGCCACCCGAAATGGCGAAAAATAATTTTCTTCAAAATTTCTGTTCAAAGGTTATCTTGAGCTGACTATGATGTAATAAAATGTAAAATAAGATAATTCTAAGTTTGGTCGGCCTTATTGGCTAAAATTCTCGAACCTTCCCAGGCAGTGGAAAAATTGCCTATATAAGGAAGGCTGTATTATTGTCTTAGGCAGTTCAGAATAGTTCTGGGTAATAGTTCAAGGCAAGACATTGGAGGAACATATGATGCATATTCATATGGTATTTGAGAAGCTGAGAGAAGAGAAATTATTGATCAATTTGAAGAAGTGCATTTTTGTGAAGAAAGAGTTAGTGTATTTGGGATTTGTAGTTTCAGCAGAATGTCTAAAAATGGACCCAGAAAAGGTACAGGCTATCCTTGAATGGCCTACTCCAAGGAGTGCTACTGAGGTAAGATCTTTTCATGGTTTGGCTATCTTTTACAGAAATTTTATCAAAAATTTTAGCAGTATTTGTGGACCCTTGACTGAAACAATGAGAGGGGATAGAAAAGAGTTTAAGTGGACTAATGGGGCAGAAAAGAGTTTTCAATTGTTGAAACAAAAAGTTACAAAACAACCTATTTTAGCACTTCCAGATTTTAATAAGGTGTTTCAAGTAGATTGTGATGCTAGTGGTACTGCAATAGGAGCTATTATGAGCCAAGAAGGTAAACCTGTTGCTTATTTCAGTGAGAAATTAAATGATGCCAAGAGAAAATATTCTATTTATGATCAGGAATTTTATGCTATAGTTCAGGCATTGAAAAAGTGGAGGCACTATCTGCTTCCTAAGGAGTTTGTTTTGTATACTGATCATCAAGCTTTGCAATATTTGAATAGTCAAGGAAAATTGAATCAAAGAAATTTGAAATGGGTTGAGTTTTTGCAGAGTTATACATTTGTTTTGAAACACAGAAGTGGAAAGTCTAATAGGGTTGCAGATGCTCTTAGTAGAAGGCAACTATTGCTGACAAAGATGCAGATTGAGGTGGTTGGGTTCAAGGAACTCAAGAATTTGTATCCAGAGGATCCTAATTTTGGTGAAGCTTGGAAAGCTTGTACAGAACCTGTTACTCTAGACAAGATGAAATGGTTGGATTTCATCATCCAAGATGATATGCTATTCAGAGGGAGTCAGTTGTGCATTCCATGAAGTTCTATGAGGGAGAATCTCATCAAGGAGAAGCATAGTGGAGGATTGGCTGGACATTTTGGTCGTGATAAAACCCTTGGTTTGGTTAGTGAGAATTATTATTGGCCACAGTTGTAGCAAGATGTAAAGAAGTTTGTACAGAGTTGCAGAGTATGTCAGATGGAAAAAGGAGTGAAGTAGAATACAGGGTTGTATCAACCATTATCTGTACCAGAGAAGCCTTGGGAGGATATCAGCATGGACTTTGTTCTTGGTTTACCGAGGACACAGCGAGGACATGATTCAATTTTTGTAGTAGTTGACCAATTTTCAAAGATGGCACATTTCATTCCCTGCAAGAAGACTAATGATGCTGTTCATGTAGCAGAATTGTTTTTCAGAGAAGTAGTGAGACTTCATGGTTTGCCAAAGACCATAGTTTCAGATCGGGACACTAAGTTTATTGGATATTTCTGGCGTACATTGTGGAAGAAGTTGAAGACAGATTTGAAGTTCAGTTCATCCCATCATCCACAGACTGATGGATAGACAGAGGTGGTGAATAGAAGTTTGGAAAATTTGCTGAGATGTTTGGTTGGAGATAAGCCAACAGGATGGGATTTGATTTTACCATAGGAAGAATTTGCATACAATAATTTTGTCAACAGGAGCACTGGTAAATCACCATTCCAGATTGTATATGGAAGTAGTCCAAGAAATGCATCTGAATTGAGGAAGATAGATAAAGGAGAAATAAGTAGTGCTGAAGCTGAGGATTTTACAGAACACTTGAAGAACATCCATGGGGAGGTAAGGAAGCATATTACCAAGATGAACGCATAGTACAAGGCTAAGGCAGATGAGAAAAGGAGGTATAAGGAATTTCAGGTTGGTGATGAAGTCATGGTTCATTTGCGGAAGGAGTGGTTTCCAGTTGGTACATATAACAAGCTGAAAATGAAGAAGTTTGGGCCATGTAAGATACTGAAGAAGCATGATTTAGGAAATGCATATGAGGTAGAATTGCCTAGTGAGCTGAATATTTCATAGTGTTTAACATTTGAGATCTGACAGAGTATCATGAAGGAGGTGTTGAAGATGAGATCACA
>BSBK01009919.1:45000-113277 GCA_027943335.1 Chamaecyparis obtusa
TTTGTTTCCTACTTTCATTCACATAGTCTAAATAGGGCTCCGTTAAAATTTCTTGAGGATTTTGATAGTGAGTAGGGACTTTGGCTCTTCATTACATGGAGGTGATGACCATGAATGAATTCAAAATCCTAATGATCTTACTAATATGAAAAATTCTTGGGGAAGCGGAGAAAGGTAGTGAATCTTTACGCTTCTATTAGCCAGGGGACTATGCTCTTCTCTCTCTGAGAGAAATAGAAACCAAAAGGCTTGTAGTTGTGGTATAGTGAAGCTAACTCAGTGATGAATCTTCTTGATGTGTTTGGGTGAGGAAATAGGATATAAAATTATGCTCTTCTCCCTTTGGGAGAACCAGAAAATATGACCCTCGAATCTAAACCAAGTCCAGTGTCACCTTTAGAGGGCCTGCTAGAAGTTGAACCTCCGAGAATGACCCACTGGTGATTCCACCTCACTCTAATAAAGAATATTTTTTTGAGTCTAAAGACTCCAAAACCATGTTAGCTTCCTTCTCAATACTTTGACTATCATCTTGAGAAGGCTCCGTCTGTTATACTAAGCGGTGCCACTCCTAGCCCTACTTGTGGGGGTGTATGACTTTCGGGTGTTGGTGTGGCTATGAGGCCTCAACCCTGTATCAGGGGCACTAAAGGTTAGCATTAATAGAAGCCTATTAAAAACTTTCCTTAGCTAGTGGCCTACCTAGTTATCCTCCCAAAGGAGTCATAATCTTTGCGCAGGGAGGGGGACAAATCTCTCCCATAGATTCCCATCATAGGCATACACCTAGACACTTGAAGGTGGTTGTGAAACTGGCCCCTACTACAAGGGTAACATTTGAACATACACCATTGAGTCCTTGGAAACACCAAAAACATAGGCACCCTCTAGGGGGTGACATGACTGTGTGAGGTGCATGTATGCACATAAGAAATGGGGCAAAGGTTTTGGCTTCTCACCATTGTTTTGTAGGACTAAGCTATGTTTGTTATCGAGTCTTAAACATTGTCCAATCATTATCAAACAAAGAATCCCCTAATACAATCAAGTTGCTTTGTCCTTGATAGGTCTATTAATGACTACTTCTTGTATCACAACTACTTGATTTGAACCTTTGTGTCTTTAAACGAATGCTTGAAATCCTAAAATAAGATTTTGATTCAACTACTCTTCAAACCTGTCAAGGAAATGGATTTTCTGTCAAACATCAATTCAGGTTGTACTTCAAAATTCAACTTTAACCTTGAAAACTATGTCAGATTGTTATATTTTGCACTTTTCCCATGCGAAGTTTCACACTTTAGAGCACTTTCTCACATGAGACTTTGTTCTCTCGCGCGGCCTTGTACTCTCTCATGTGAGACTGTAGCCCAGTTTGCAAAAATAGAGACCTATTTTCCATTGACTGTTTGACTTTTTATCTAATCTACCTTTTGTTTGAGGTCTATTTTTATGCTTTCCTATCGTTCACTGTCAAAAAATGGTTGTTTTGAGTTAGGAATCAATCGATCTTTTCTTTGACTCATGTTGTCTCTCATTGGTTTACCTTATCTCTTTATGCCTTTTGTATCTCATGTTGTGATAGTCTTATCTCAGCTATTCTAACCACCTCTTTTGACGATTCATACCAGGTCCATCTCACATCTTGGCTATTCTAGCCTTTATCTCCTTTTGCATTGTTCTTAGAGACTGAGTCTAGCTTTATCCCAAGTCCTCTCTCATTTCATCTTCATCTATGACTATCATGACTAGAAGTGGCAAGACTTATCCCATTCAGAATCCTGATCAAGGTAGAAGTGAACCTCCCAATCAAGAAATAGATCTTCCTAAATCTATTGTGAAATCTAAACTTTGTGAGATATCCTTGATTTCCTCATTGAATACTTTGAAAAGTTTTAATCCATTGTTTGAAGCACAACCTAGTTTCTCATTTCAAGATCAAGACAACTTGTTCTTCCAAGAGAACTCATTGCTTCAGAACTTTGGAAGACCTCTTCCTTGGACTAATCTTATTATTGTACCTATTGATCCTACTGAAAATAGTTCTATCATTGAACCTAGTGATACTATTGATGATATCTTCTCACCTAAATTTGTTAAATCTTTTGATCCTATTCTCCCACCAAAGGTTACCATGGCCACACCCTTTCAGCATTGGACATATCATTTCACTAAGAATTTGTGCACTGCACAAGCTTACAACAAGATGGGAGATCCGTTTGATTTCCAAATAGGAAAGTATAGTTAAACCTTTGATCAATCTCATAACAATCAATATCATGGTCAATCCTCTAATGACCCACATCATGCTCAACCTCAAAATGAACAACCTCATGGTCAATCTCAACATGACCAAAATCAATCCCATAATGATGATCAATCTCGAAGAAAACTTCAAGGTGATCGACAACCCACCTATTTCTATCATCCTTCTCCATTCGATCAAAACCAAGATGATCAACAACAAGATCAGATTCAAAGTATTTATGAGATCCTTCAGAATGAAGATGAAGTGATAACTCAACATGATGTAGACACTGCCAAAGCTAATAAGGGTCTTATTAAAATTATGGAGATCCTTCTCCAGAAAGAGAAAGAAAAGTACTTCCTTGAGCTAGCTAAACAAGGGGCCAAGTTACCCTGAGACTATTAAGTTGAAACACTTGTAGCTAAGGAAGAAGAAACTGAGACTGCAAAGTTGCAAAAGATGGTCTGAGAAATGCAAGATCAGATTAGTCAACTTGTGAGGAATAAAGACAAACCCGCTCAACAATTTATGATGGAAAGTATTTTTCCGTTCCCTTTTGATAGAAGTCTTCATATGCCACCCTTTCCTAGAGGTGTGGAACTCCCTAAATATGATAAATAATTGGGTACAACTGATCCCCAAGATCACTTGAAGGATTTTGGCACATTTTCTATGGAATTCATGCACCATCAAACATATCTTATGCACTTTTTTCCTCGTAGTTTGGGCGGACCAGCTATGGAATGGTTCTCTAGATTGCCTACTGGTATTAAAACTTTTGATGAAATGGCTAATCTTTTTCTCTAGCACTACTCACATAATATTCAGCATTTGGTGAACATCTAGGATCTTTGCAACTTAAAACATTGACAAGGAGAATCTTTCCTAACATTCCTCCAAAGGTGGAGATAATTATGTACGAGCTGTCCTCACAAACTACCAGAGTATGAGAGACTCGACATCTTCTTGGACAATCTTGGCCTAGACTTTGGATACCAAGTGCAATTGCAAGGTCCCCTTACTTTTGATAATATGATCAAACAAGTAGTGCGAATAGAAGCCTTTATGATCAAGAAGGGAGAATTAACTTTGAATAAGGACAATAAACAAGGATTCTCCACAAACAAGGATAAAGGAAAGACTACCAATAAGAATAGAGATGTAGTAAATGATGGAGTAGTGGATAATGTTACTATGAAGCCTTCAAAGTCTACTTTTAATCTTACTTCTAGTATACAAGCAGCTAAGGTTGTCGAAAAGACCACAATAGACAATCAAAAAACTTCAAGATTTGCTAGGAACAAACCTTGGGCCTCTCAACCCAAGCATGATTTCACCCCTTTGGGAGAGCCTCTTGATGGGGTCTATAAAACTCTTATAGAGAATCAGGTTCTTACTCCTTTAGAAAAGCATACTTATGACCCACAACCAAGACCTCATTGGTGGAATGATAATGATTACTATGACTATCACTAGAACATTGGTCATAAGACTTCAACTTTTCTTCAGCTGAAACACAAGGTCCAAGATTTGATCAATAGTGGTGATATTGTTGTGGATGGCCATAACAAGAATTTGTACCACCAAGCTTTCAAGGATCCCTTCCCTCCTCATGAGAAGGGTGAGTCTTCAAACACCAAGAATACTAATGCTAAAGTCAATTACACGTACACTAATAATGAAAATGTTATTGGTATGATCGAATCTATCAAGATAGAGTATTGTGACATGATCACTTCTAGAGTGAGTGGTGATGCTCCCAAATCAAAGACTCCTTTTATCTTGCATAGCTCTACACCTCGTTCATCTGAATCTAAACAATCTCAAGGTTGTGCTAATTTTGTCACTTGATCATGAGGGAGAGTTGTTTTGAAAGGTCTCGATGTTTCCACGTCTGCTCCAAAGAAAACTATGGATAAGAGACTTGATATTCCTGCATCTGCTCCAAAGAAAATCATGGATAAGACTGTTGATGGCCCTATCAACTGTTATACACTAAGTTTGCACCCTTGTTTCAAGCTCTCATAGTCTTGATAACCTAGTATAATATGGGAATCATCTCTGGGTTGTGGGACCTATGCTAACTAAGATGAGACCTCTAGGTTCTAGGCTAGTTCCTCTTGGATAATCACCTTAATTTGCTTCTAGACTTGAAAACTACACTTTGGAGGGAAAGGGATAGAAGGAATGCTTGGAAAGGGAAATGACTGTAAGCAAACTACCCACTACGTGATACACCAAAATTAGGGTATGAATTGTAGCATAGAGGGATAGACTCAATGAAAGGCTTAGGTCTAGTAGGTCACAACTTATTCAATAGGATTGCATAAGTGTTTCATAGGAGGGCCTGATCATAAGAAACAACCTATGACCTGCAAGCAGACACTCACTTCTGCAACTCGGTGTAGGATTGAGACAAGACTATTAGGGGGCTAAAGTATACCCACAAAAACATCTAAATCAGATCAAACACAATAAAACACACAATTATAGAAAGTAAGAGGGATCAAGAACCCTAAGTTGTCAATGAAAACATGCATAAACTTCAATTCATTAAGAGATGATTCAGACAAAGGAAGCATAGGGACATGAAGGATAGTCACAAAGTACCTCTACAATGTTTGAATAATCAATGAAAGATTTACAACTATATAAGCCAGAGGGTAGAAATGATACCATAGATGACCCTTAAGAAAAGGATTCTTTCTTTTTACAATTGTCCAACTCTGAGCTCAAAAGCTCCAAAAATACAATATATACATCTCTTTTTGAATGTAGGTAGGAGCTAAAACCTAACTAGGGTTTACAAAAAATTTGCAATAATAACTAACCCTAACTCAACCAATTCTAATCATGAATATATCTCTACAACATTATGGCCGATCAGACCTCAAGTTTGCATGCCCATCCCTGTACTACATCAACCTACAGACAAGCGACCTAGATTCATCCACTTTACTGCATAAATTCTTGACTTGAATGCATAATTGGTACCTTTCTGAGACAAGAAATGACCCATGATGGCCGCCCAAACCTCCTCATCATCTTCCTTTAACTGCAAATGTCCAGGAGACATAAATTCTCTGAAGTACCTCATGGCTCACGACTTGCAAATCAAATACTGACAAAAAACTCTCTTAGAACTATTTGAATTTGAAATCTTAATGGCTAGCCAGTCCTTTTAAAACATGACCGTTGATATCCTTTTATTTCCTGGTAAATGAACAACCATGATACACTAAGAAAGAAACCTTAAAACCCTTCTGACAAGTCAAAACCACTGTGGAAGTCAGTGGACAATGAGAAATAAGTAAATCAACATGTCAGCATATTTGTATCCACCTCGAGCCATTCTTCCTTTAAGTCATTCGGTGACCATGTGACTAAAGACTTGTCTCATTTGTGAAATCCTTTCAAGCTTGGGCCCATTTATGCCACTTGGCATTCTTTTATGTTCTCTAGCCGCTCCATTAGCAAACACCTCGGCAAGCTCTAACAAGGGACCCACTCAAACTGAGATTCCAATCTAACAATAGGTGCATGATCTCATGACCACTAAATATTCCTTTAGATCATACACCCACCATAAATATTCATTAATCTATGACCCCACTAACATATCAGTCAACCTGGAAGTCCTCATTAGCACGCGACAACCAATCACCTTTAAGCAAGTCAGCATACTTGACAACACGGTCCCATAGATTTTCTCTTTACTTTGACCAATCAAAAGATGACATGTCATCCTAACCTGGCATTGGACCCACTGATAGGACCTGAACATTTGGTAGATCAACTAATGGGTGCAAGATCATGTGTCAGAAAACCTCTTTGTGAAGATATGCCAGTCATCGATCTTCATCCTTCTAACATCCTTGCAGAGACTCTAACATAGCCCCACCGACAAATCTTAGTCATCGCTATGTGGACAGATAGAAAATGAGCACATCAAAAAATGGGGACCCACCCATAAGGCTCTCACAATAAAGTGAAATCAACGGTCAGCGCATAATCTCAAGGCTTTGACACAACCCATGAGATCATGCGCCAGCCATAGGATTAAAAGGGACATAATTTGTCGAGCCTGCTCTGACATTTTTTACAAATCATCTCTCGACCAATCAGGAGCTTCCACATGGGATGATGTGGCATCAAACCCAATAACACACTACAATGCTTCATTGAAAGGGAATCAATGGTCAGTGGATGATCTAATGCTCTGACACAAACCCTTCAAATCATCAAATAGTCGTTACATCTTTTAACTGGGACCCCACATAAAAATACCGGTGGACTTCTTAGCAAACACATGACCAAAGGGAAGTTAACTACTCACTGAGTTGCTAGCCATTTAGCGGCCATCATGAAATATTAAGTGACTAAGAGAATGACTGCAGTCACCGAGTCACCGAATGGAAAAGGTAACCACCGGGGAAATAAGAAAATAGGTGACTGACCAATGAGAAATTAGCACACATGGGTATTTTGAGGACTTAAGTGGCCAAGATAAGGTAACATGAAAATAGAAACTAGCCTAGGGTTACTTAGGGTTTTTTTGGCACAACGGCTACATTTTCAAATATTTTGACCTGCAGACCAGGGAATGAAACAAATTGCAGAGACCAAAAGGAAGGACTTAAACCCATGAAATTTTTAGAGATGCTTGGCAAGGTGAAAATAGAGATTTTGGAATAGGTTTTAGCCAAATTTGCATGTACATGGAAATTGGGGTAACATTTTGGTGATTTATGCTGGATGCCAGCCTACTAGACATGGAAAACCTATGGCCTTGATATATTCATTGGGCATGGGGTCATCTCAGGAACACAAAACTTTTGACAGAGAGGCAAAATTGGAACCAGAAGGACAAACTTGTGCATGAGCAGTTCTTGGAAAGTAGGAAACTAACCTAGAAAATAGGGAAACAAGCAAAAATGCACATATCTACAAGAATTATAGAGAGGGATTAACCTCAAAATAGGGCTTTAAGTGGAATCCATTTACTGAGATAGGCAAGGGGAATCCTTCAAGATTTGATAGCTGGAAAGCATTGGATCCCTTGCACTTTGTTATAACAAATGCTCCACCCCAAAGTGAATCAAATTTGGTATGTCTACCAGGATTGGATATGAACTCATCCCATTTGAGAACTACATCTCCAACTTTGAAATTCCTACCCCTGGCTCTTTTGTCAAAACTCCTCTTTGTTTGAATCTAATGGAATTCCATATCTTGCATTGATTTGTCTCTGATCTCTTCCAATTCCATCAACTGAGCATACCTGACCTACAAGGGGTCTCTTTCTTAAAATAGGGCATACTGAGTAGCCAAGTCCAGATTTGGCAATTCAATTGAGATAGACAACTTGGCCTCTCTTCCATACACTAACACATAAGGAGAATTCCCAATGATCTTTTTTGCAGTAATTCTTTCTAACCATAGGGCAGACTTTAGTTTGGTATGCCAATCCCTTTGGTTGTCTTACAGAGTCTTATTGATTATCCTAATCAAGTTCTTATTTGTTGATTTAGCTAAGCCGTTGCCTTGGGGGTAGTAATTGGAACTGGTATTCAGGTAGATGCCATTCTTAACTACCCACTCTGAGACTTTGAGGCCTATGAATGCTAATGCATTATTTGATATGATGGAATTAGGAGTGCCAAATCTATTAACTATATCATCATAAAAACTTAGGATAGCACTCTCATTGGCTTCTTTTAATGCAATTGCTTTTGTCTATCTGGTGAAGTAATCAGTTGTAGTGATTATCCATTTATGTCTTGCACTAGATGGAGGATTGATCATTCCTATGAAAACTATACCCCACTTCATGAAAGGTTGTTCTGTTCTGATTGGTTGTAGGGGCAAGGCTGCAAGCCTTTCTTTTCCTACAAACATAGCACATTTGATGCATTTTCTCACATAATCATGGCTATCCTTGAAGATAGATGGCCAATAGTATCCATCCCTCATGATTTTAAAAGTAGTAGTCCTAGGAGAAAAGTGACCTCCAGAAGGTCCATCATGAAATTAAAATAGGACATCAACTATCTTTTCTAAATCTATGCATCATAAAAGGACACCATTGTGATCCTTTCTAAAAAGAACTTCATCTATGAGCACAAAAGGAGCTGATTGTAATATATAATATCTTCTCTTTGCCGAATCCAAACCTATAGGACATTGTCCTATCTTCAAGAAATGAATCATGTTAGGCAACCAACCAAAGATGCATCCATTTTCTTTGATTTCTTTGAACTTTCATCCTCTACCAAATGCTCACAAAGACCTCTTCCTCTAACCAGCTTGGTAGTTTGAATATCTATCATACTCCATCACCTTGGTGATCCCACCAGCTCTTTTCTCATTTAGGTCCTTGGAAAGTAGAAATTCTTTGACACTTGGATGAGTAACTTTCAAGTGTACCTTGCTATGGGTCAACAAATATCTAAACTTTTTAAGGCTCTTTACCATAGTAAGTACATGTTTCTCTACAAAAGAGTATCTCTACTCATACACTTCTAAACCTTTGCTAAAGAAAGCAATGGGCTATTCCAATCCATTTGAATTTTCTTGAGTTAGCATTAAAGATATAGCATCATGACCTCCATAAGCATAAAGGATAAAATCCTTACTGAAATTTGGGTTGAGGAGAGAAAGACCTTCTGTTAAGGCCTCTTTGATAGCTTGGAAATTGACTTTCCCTTCCTTGGTCTAGTTGAAAGTTGAACTCTTCCTTAAGATGGCTGTCAAAGGCTTGAGTAAATTTGCAATATTTGGCAAGAACCTCCTAACAAAGTTAATATTTCCTATGAAATATTGTAGAATTTTTTTGTGATGTGGTATGGGTAGCTCTAAGATGGCTACAATTCTCTTAGGATCTACTATGATCCCTTCTTTGGATACTACATATCCCAACAATTTTCCTTCATGAACTGCAAACACACACTTCTTGGGATTAAGAGATATCCCAAATTCTTTACACCTTTCAAAAATCTTCTTCAAATGTTTGATATGGTCTATTGCATGCTTTGAATAGATAGTTATGTCATCCAAGTAGACTAGCACAAACTTGTACATGAGGCTCTTAAAGGCCATATCCATTGCCTTTTAAAATGTAGCACCTACATTTGACAAACCAAAGGGCATCTTTTGATAAGCCATGTTTCCCCATTTGGTTGTAAATGCAGTCTTATATTGATCCTTTTCATTCACTAGGATTTGATTGTATCCTAAATAGCCATCCAATAATGAAAACCTCTCAGATCCAGAGACACATTTTAAGATTTTTTCCATAGAGGGTAATGGATGGTGGTCCTTTAGAGAGGCCCTGATAAGATCCCTGAAGTCAACACATAACCTCAACTCCCCATTCTTCTTCCTGACAGGAACAAGGTTGGAAACCCAACTAGTATGCTTAATGGGGTAGATGATACCACTTTCTATTAATTTGAGGACTTCCTTATGCATAAGTGGCTCAATCTTGGGATTAACAGGCCTTTGTTTTTGCCTTACTGGTTTAGCATTAGGTTCTAATTCAATAGTGTGCTAAGAAAGGATAGGATCAAAACCCTTGAGGTCTTCATATTGCCATGCAAAAACATCACTGAATTCTTTGAAAAGTTGTGTGTAATCTTTCTTTTCCAAATCAGTATTCACTTTTCCAAATTGTAGGCTCTTACCTGGTTCCAACTCTAGTTCAACACAATGTTCTTGTTGGACTACCAGGCCATCTTTATTTTTCTTGACTTCATCATCCTTGTTGAAGATAGCTTCCAAGGTAACAAGACCCCTAGGCATATTATTAGACTTTAGTTGTATTACCTGATCACCATAGTTTTGTGATAGCATATCTTGATTGTACTCTGAAAAAACATCTTCTTCAAACAAGAATTGCAAAATTTGTTCATCATCGTCAAACACTTGCCAATTGACATCATTATCAGGAATAGAAGGTCTGATAATCACTTTGATATGTTGTTGATCTACTTCTTTTGAAATGCTATTTGGAATGTCATACTAAGATCCAACAGTAGCTAACCTATCTGCATTCTGATTTAGCTTCCTAGGGATAGCAACAATATTGAAAGCACAAAAATCTTCAATTGCATCCCAAAATCTATGCTTTTATGCTCTCAAGGTGTCATTCTTGGTTGCACTTGTCCCTCTTACTTGGCTGACAACTAACTCACTGTCACCATAAACTTTTAAGGCCTTAAGCCCTACTTTTCTAGCCCACTCTAGTCCATTGACTAGACTTTCATACTCTACAGTATTGCTAGTGTAGGAGAAAATAAATCTAAAGGCATTATAATACCTTTCTCCTTTTGGGGACACTAGCATAGCACCACCACTAGAACCATGTCTACTTCTAGCTCCATCAAAAAATAGTTCCCAAACTTGATTGCTCTGATCCTCTGAATCAGTGTCTTCTTTGAGGAGGCTTGGTTCCATGGCTCCACTTTCTTGTATCAAATCACTTCCCAAAGCATAATCCCAAATAAGATTTTCTTGGGTCTCTGAAGCTCTTTCATCTACTAAAATATCAAGGATATTCTCTATTTTGGTGCTTGCTTCACTAATGGTTTGGAAATCACTGCTATCAAATGCAGAGCAATTTGCATTGATGGTATTAGACACATATGGTTCTATATGGTGTGCTTCCAATGGTTCTAACTTAATGGTGACCTTGGTACCATATCTTGTATGAAAAAGCATGTGAGACCAGTCAGGAGATAGGTAGCCTCCTATCTTGGTTGTAAACTCCCTTGACAGACATATAGAAAATAATGTAGGGGGATCTATGATATATATATCAAGGAGGATGGAAAAATTAGGACTAGCATGAAGGATCAGACTGGTATCCTTGGCCACACCTATAGTATTGACTGAGGATCCATCAATTTGGGTAACCTTCTTTTGGAATGGTTCATATTTTAGTCCTAATTGGTCAGCCACCTTCTTAGGCATTACAGTGCTAGTAGCTCCACTATCTACCATACAATTATGTACTAAATATTTTCCAATAATTAAAGATACATAAAAGGGAGGTGGATTTGAGTTCCTACCTTGCATGGCATTAGTCTTGGAGTTACTACTTGGAGCCTCCTTTTCTTGATTAGTGTTAACCAACACTAGCTTTGCAGCTTCTTTTGTAGGTTGAGGAGTTTCCACTTCAGTCATGGCCTTCTTCAAGATTTCAAGTTGCCCTGGAAGAGCCAAAGATTCCCACATGGACATGGTGACATTCACCTTCTTCATGTTTTCTACAATATTGAAAGATGTCATAGTGTGTACTCTTTGTTGTGCTTTCACTATGATGGGCTCCACCTCCTTGAGAGCTTGGCTCTCTTTGCTTGTAATGATAGGAACCTCCTTGGTTATGGTAGGAGAAGCTTGTTGCATTGGCTCTACAAATGTAGTAGCCTTGGCATTGGAATCTACTCTCTCCATGTCTTGAGCTCTCCTTTTTTCTCTTGTATAGGCAACAAAAGAAGCTTCATCATTGACTTCATTGAAGTCTCATTGGTCCCAATTAAAGAGCGGAGTTTCATGCTCTTGTGATTCTTGTTGAGGCACTGATACACTAGATGAAACCTCTAATTGAGCTTGTGAGCCATTTTGAACCATTAGAGCTTGGTTCATCCATCCATTTGAACATGTAGCCTGATTATGAGGCTGATTACAAGGAAAGCACCATTCATTATCCATAGCCACATTATTTTGACTAGGAACCATATCCCTCACTAGATTTGCAGAATTGAGGGGTGCAGGGTTATATGGTTGGAATGGTCTTTGATTAAAACTTTGTCTTTGTCCTTGATAACCTCCTTGGTATGGTGGCCTATTTTGTTGATAAGGTTGTCCTTGATTCTGGTATTGTTGATTAGAACCTTGGCCTTATGGCTAAAATGGTGGTCTGATTCCTTGACCTTGTTTCTTCAAATTTGTGACCTCCTTAGTCAAGGTCTGCAACAAGTTTTTCATTTCTTGCTGACTACTATGTTGGCTATTCTTTATTTCTTGCAGCTCTTGAGAGAAACTAGCTGTCAACTCTTGACCAGTGGTACTAGCTTGAGGTGCTAATATGGTGGGAATAGGGGTAAATGGGGGTACTTGGGCTGGTACCATGGGCTGAAGGCTCAGAAAAATAGGCATTGGAGGCCTTCTAGCAATCATGCCTACTTGGATTAAATAGTTTTTAGCCCTAACAGCTATGTCAAAATCTTGGGGTAAAGAAGTACCACCCATAGATTGGATCATGATAGAAATTTGACCATTTAGACTTTGCAAGTAGTAAAGGAAAGCATGGTCAGCTGATGGTCTTACAGAGACTAGAATTTTGTTCCATGTTTTGAAGAATCTACTATTGTAATCTATCATTTTCTCCTGAAGGTCTCTCTTAATGGTTGTTAACTGCTCAACTAGAGACAAGTTATCTGATTTATCCTCAAAATTCTTACTCAATGCATCTCCTAACTCATCCCATGAAGTAATGGAACCAATAGTTAAAGTTCTAAACCATTCAAGATCCTTACCTTTTAGAGAGGCTTCTAATAATTTGGTGGCCACATCTTCTTGAGTAATATTGTGTATGCTACATATGGTGGTCACATCTCTTATGTGTTCAAAAGTATTTGTCTACCCTTCACCTATGAAATTAGGTACACTCTTTAGTGCCACCAAGGGCACGTCATGATGGACAGTAAAAGCTAATGGACTTCCCTAGTTGAAAGGTGCAAAAGAAAACTGTCTAGCCATTGTAGGAGTTGGAATCTGAAGATTAACAACTATGTGAGCTATATTTTTTTGCTAGAATTGAATCCTCCTCTAGATCTCTAGTTAGAGATCTTCCTCTCCTTCTAGAATGAAAGGCCAAAGGTCTCCTTTTTGAGGAATCAGGAGGTGCAGGCTAAAATCTCCTTGCAGGGGATGTTCTTTGAGTTGACCTACCTTTATGACTTCTTTTTGAGGCCAACTCTGAAAATTTAGTGGGCTTTGAGCTCCTAGTCTCAATCTTTCTCATAAACCTTGAACAAGGTTGGCCTGGATCCTTGAAATCAGTGGAGTCACCAGATATACTTGACAGAACACTTCTAAAAGCTTGTATTATGTAATCTATATATCAGAGATAACATAATCTTCAAACAATGAATCTGATTCTTTTATTGTCTCACCAGGCATGCCAAAATTATTATACACTAAGTTTGAACCCTTGTTTCAAGCTCTCGTAGTCTTGATAACTTAGTATAACATGGGAATCATCTCCAGGTTGTGGGACCTATGCTAACTAAGATGAGACCTCCAAGTTCTAGGCCGGTTCCTCTTGGATAATCACCTTAATTTTCTTCTAGACATGAAAAGTAAACTTTGGAGGGAAAGGGATAGAAGGAATACTTAGAAAGGGAAATGACTGAAAGAAAACTACCTACTAGGTGATACACCAAAATTAGGGTATGAATTGTAGCATAGAGGGATAGAATCAATGAAAGGCTTAGGTCTAGTAGGTCACAACTTACTAAATAGGCTTGCATAAGTGTTTCATAGGAGGGCCTAAACATAAGACACAACCTTTGACCTGCAAGCAAACATTCACTTTTGCAACTTGGTGTAGGATTCAGACAAGACTGTTAGGGGGCTGAAGTATACCCACAAAAACATCTAAATTAGATCAAACAAAATAACATACAATTATAGAAAGTAAGAGGGATCAAGAGCCCTAAGTTGTCATTGAAAAAATGCATAAGCTTCAATTCATTAAGAGATGATTTAGACAAAGGAAGCATAGGGACATGAAGGATAGTCACAAAATACCTCTGCAATGTTTGAATAATCAATGAAAGATTTACAACTATATAAGCCAGAGGGTAGAAATGATACCATAGATGACCCTTAAGAAAAGGATTCTTTCTTTTTACAATTTTCCAACTCTAAGCTCAAAAGCTCCAAAAATACAATATATACATCTCCTCTTTTTGAACGTAGGTAGGAGCTAAAACCTAACTAGGGTTTACAAAAAATCTACAATAATAACTAACCCTAACTCAACCAAGTCTGATCATGAATATATCTCTACAACATTATGGTTGATCAGACCTCAAGTTTACGTGCCCATCCCTGTACTACATCAACCTACAAACAAGCGACCTGGATTCATCCACTTTCCTACACAAAGTCTTGCCATGAATGCATAAATGGTACCTTTCTAAGACAAAAAAAAACCCATGACGGTTGCCCAGACCTCCTCATCATCCTCCTTTAACTAAAAATGTCTTGGGGACATAAATTCTCTAAACTACCTCACCGCTCGTGGCCGCCAAATCTAATACTGGCAAAAAACCTTCTTAGAACTATTTGAATTTGAAATCTTAACGGCTAGCCGGTCATTTTAAAATGTGACTGTTGATATCCTTTTATTTCCTGGCAAATGAATAGCCATGATATGCTGAGAAAGAAACCTTAAAACCATTCTGACAAGTCAAAACCACCGTGGAAGTCAGTGGCCAATGAGAAATGAGAAAATTGACAGGTTAGCATATTTGGACCCACCTTGAGCCCTTATTCCTTTAAGTCATTCGGTGATCATGGGACTAAAGACTTGTCTCATTCATGAAATCCTTTCAAGCTTGGGCCCATTTATGCCACTTAGTATTCTTTTATTTTCTCTGGCCACTCCGTCAGCAAACACCTTGGCAAGCTCTGACAATGGACCCACTCAAACTGAGATTCCAATCTAACAACAGGAACATGATCTCATGACCACCGAATATTCCTTCAGATCATACACCCACCATAGATCTTCATTAAGCCATGACCCCACTGACACATCGGTCCACCTGGAAGTCCTCATCAGCACGCGACAGCCAATCACCATTGAGCAAGTCAGCATACTTGGCAACATAGTCTCACAGATTTTCTCTTTACTTTGACCAATCAAAAGACAGCATGTCATCCTGAGCTGACATTGGACCCACTGATAGGACCTAAACATTTGGTAGATCAAATGGCAGGCACAAGATGGCATGTGTCAAAAAACCTCTTCGTGAAGATATGCCAGGCATCAATCTTCATCCTTCTGACATCCCTACAGAGACTCTGACATGGCCCCACTAACAAATCTTAGTCATCACTATGTGGACCAATAGAAAATGAGCACATCAGTAAATGAGGACCCACCCACAAGGCTCTGATAGAAAAGTGAAATTGATGGTCGAAGCATAATCTCATGGCTTTGACACAACCCATGAGAACATGTGCCAGTCATAGGATTAAAAGGGAGACAATCTGTCAGGCCCGCTCTGACATTCTTTACAAGTCATCATCTCTCAACCAATCAGGATCTTCCACATAGGATGACATGGCATCAGACCCACTAACAAACTCTAGCACTTCATTGAAAGGGAATCAACAATTCATGCATGATCTGATGCTCTGACACAAACCCTTCATATCATCAGACAGTCGTTAGATCTTTTAACCAAGACCCCACATAAAAAGACCCCTGGACTTCTTAGCGAACATGCGATTGAACCAAAGTTAACTACTCGCTGAGTCGCTAGCCATTTAGTGGTCATCATGAAATATTAAGTGACTAAGAGAATGACTGTAGTTGTCGAGTTGTTGAATGGAAAAGGTAACCACCGGGGAAATAAGAGAATAGGTGACTGACCAATGAGAAATTAGCACACATGGGTATTTTGAGGACTTAAGTGGCCGAGATAAGGTAACATGAAAATAGAAACTAGCCTAGGGTTACTTAGGGTTTTTTTGGTACAACGGCTACATTTTCAAATATTTTGACCTGTAGACCAGGGAATGAAACAAATTGTAGAGACCAGAAGGAAAGACATAAACCCATGAAATTTTTAGGGATGCTTGGCAAGGTGAAAACAAAGATTTTGGAATAGGTTTTAGCCAAATTTGCTTGTACATGGAAATTGGGGTAACACCAACAAAAACATGAAATTTTTTCCTATAGCTAGTGTTGGGGGTTCCCTTTGATCTTCAACTTGTAGATTTATACTTTGATGGATAAATTTAATATAACTTTGACTCTATCACCACTCAAAAGTCTACAAGGAAGAGGGCCAATTAAAAAGGATCAACAATGAGATCTTCCTACACTTTCAGCCTTAATGCTTAGGCTGGTGTACCCTTGATTCACTTCTTCAAAGGAATACAAAATATTAAACAACTATACCATTTACTAACTAATTTATAGATTTTATCATTTAAATGTGTGTGATTGATGATGATGGACTGCCTTAGAGAAGGGATCAGTTCCTTAACCAGGGCATAGAGTCACCTAATAGCATACATTAATTGAAAACCCTAACTCAAACACACTTGAATTCAGGATAAGTGCTTTTCCTATTATCCTTCTCACTCACATATTAGGATATCAAATCCTTATCTAGCCATGAACTCAATGAAACTACCTAAAAGACTTTAATCCTAACTTTTTTAGGAACTCAAAGATAATCTCAAAATACTCTTTGTTTACCATATGATAACCCACTTTGTGAAATTAACATATATGAGCTCAAGAACAAAATAAGAAGATATACACAAACATGAGATTGGAATCCAAATGTATTCTCATTAAAATTTGCAGAATCAATACATTATCAAACAAAAAAATGCCAAATAAACAGACCCAAAATCCAGGCTCTCGTTGCTCAGTATAATACCATCAAGAACCAAGGACCAAAAGGAAATTTTTTGAACCCTCTCAAAATAAAAAGCTACAATATATACTCCCTAGTCATCTTGGAATCCTCAAAGAGGATGCAAGAAGCTATGGATGACTAGGGCTAGGGTTTCACCCACCAGATCAACTAGAAATAGTAAAAAATTTAAATATAGGTGAAGAAACCTAGGCAACCAGGAGAAAATAGATCCTGGAGTGACCTGCAATCATGATAATACCACTGAGAAAGTATTGATAACCATGAAAATGCCTAATTTATCAACCTTTTCGGCCACCTACAACATGCCTCGAGCACAAAAAACACATTACAAACCCCTACAAATGATCATGGCACACCCTGGACCACACTACAATTGCAAACAAATCATCTCTTACCAGCTCTAGTTGCTTCTGCATTCAATTTTGGTCCTTATGGTCGCAGGAAACCCTCAAAAATTTGAATTTGCAATCAAACAGTCATTTCCATGGTGCCAGCAACAAATCGGTGGTCAATATTTGAATCTCAATGAACTTTAAGTTATGACCATCTGATCCCTCTTTTTCATAGTCTTTATGACTTATCACTTAATAGGATCCTAGTCAAACTTAGTGAATTGGTGACCAAAGGATACCTCCAAGTCACATAATACTTTGTGACTTCGCCAAATTATTTAGCTACTACGTGAATGCTTGTTCGCTAAACCACTAAACCTTTTGTAACCTTACCACCTTACTCTGTGAATGAGTGAAGCCTTGAAAATTTGTTGGGCCACTAAACACTTTATCAAAACTGCTAAGACCTTAGACCAAAACCTGGGCCCTCCTTTAATGAAATCAATGACTATCTTAAGTTTGCATGGAGCATAAAGATTCTATCAGAACTTAAGACAACTATTAGATTAACCTTTTACCTCTACTTTGTAGATCCTCTAACAAGATATGAAATCAATAGTCATCTAAAAACCTCATGTGTCAGAACAAACCCCTCAGATCATGCACCAACCATCGATCCTCTACAAGTGTCAAGACCCTCTGACATGCCAAAAACTCAAGTCCAACTAACAACCACCTAGTCACAACATACGCTAACCAATAAGAGACCACCAACTATGCTGACCTGGCATTGGACCCATTGACATCCTTTACCTTAGATTCCAAATTGATGACTGTCGTATGATCGTGAAGGGGAAGAATATTCCTTGCGATCATGCGACAACCACCAAATCTTCAAGCGATTGACAACTTGACCCCACCTTACCGCATAAGCCACTTCAATGAATCACAAGCTACCATGTTGAAATATCTGGCAAGCAGACATGCAACTTTTCCTTTCGCACTTGGGTCCCTTTGACAACCCTGCCATATCATCATTTCTCTCGGCCAATAAAATGTCACCACTTGTGCATATGTGTCAATGAACCCACCTATTTGAGACGCTCTCCCATAAAGGAGAATCAATGATCATCGTAAGATCGTAAGCCTCTGACAAAGCCCTTGTGAGCTTATGACAACTGTAGGATTAAGATGGTGTCAAAGAGCCAGGCCCAAGAAAATATTAAGCTAGAACATAGGGAAAAATTAAAGTGCAGGACTTAGGCAAAATTAAAGGCCGCCAGGGGTAAAACTTAGGAAGAGTTAAAATGGGGGCTGACCAAAAATATAAAGCATGTGCACTTAAAGGTTGTAAGTGGCCCAAAAAGGTAACTTTAAAATAGAACAGGGCCAGGGCAAAACAAAAGGTTTTATGCAACGACTAGTTTTTCAAAAATTTGAACTAAGGGCTAATGCTAGAGACCTAAAAAATGATGCAGAGACCAAGAGAAAAGGGCTAGAGCCATGAAATTTTTTCAAAGTGCTAACAGTGGCTCTGTCTAGGGATGTATGCCTCCTGTAGGCATAGCAAGGACTTAGAATCATTGGTTAAAGTAGACCATCCCACTAGAAAAACTGACAAGGTAAAAGCACAAAGCTGTGTCACGTTTCAGGACAACTTATCAGCACAGCTGAATTTCAGTATTTCTACCTAAAATTATTTTTTGTCAAACATATGGTCTAGCTAGATTCATTCTAGATAAGTTAGATAAGTTCTTCACCTTTTCCAATTGGAAATATCTATTAAATGCATGTTTTATAACAATTACTAAAGAAATAAAATTATTTCAGAAAAGCAATGTTTCAATAACTCTTACTCTTTTTAATGATATTTTTTTACAAATATAAAAATACCCTTTTTTAGAGCACAGAGTCAAGATTATCATCATATAATTTTTATAGTATTTTAATTAGTTCTAATATATTATAATTTCAAAATACTACAAGTAGGTATTTTAACATTCGAGAACAAGATGCTTCAAAAATAGAAAAAAATAGTAAAGCTTATCAAAAAAATTGAAAATTTATATTTAACACTAGAGGAAAGACTTATCTTCAAGAGTGTGTAATTTATTTTCTGAATGGTGTAGATTTGATAGGGGAAATTTGATGCGAGATGAAAACTGTCGATTTTAGGTATGTTCGACTTTGAGTAGTTATAACAAAGAAAATATACATTGAAAACTAATTTTTCTTCTTTTCTACACTAGCTATACATTTTATCTATGACATATTTTGAAATCAAAGGAAAAAGACATTATTTGCATATACTTTTTTGGTGCGGACAAGACCCTCATTTTTCAACATTTTTCAGCAAGTAAAAAATGGACTTAAAAAATTTTAAAACTATGTGAATTCTTGTTCCAAAAAAATTAAAAAAATTATAGCCATAAACTTCATCCACTTTTAAACATTTCATCAGTTTACATCATCTTCAAATTTTAAACATAAATGCCATTTTTATGTCATTAAAGTTAAAATTTTTGTGTGTTGTTGAAATTTTCCTTTATAAAAGTGTGACACAGCTTTGTACTTTTACCCGACAACAGAGAGCAATAGGACCAAAACCCCTATAGACCAGGACAAAATAGGATAGGGGCAAGAAAATTTACAAAATTTATAGAATTTATAGACCTAACTACTATTCATGGAAATAAAATACCTTCAATTGAAGTATTTCTTCAAGAATTGTCCATGAACTGGCAATTCCTGAATATCACCATTTAATTCCTTGACAATGTATGAATCCTAGCCCTTTTTCTCATGAATTAGATATGGCCCTAACTAGATGGGATCAAATTTACCATGTTTTCCTTTAGCCTCCAGTCTGGCATTCCAAATCAATACTAGGTCATCAGGCTCAAACTTCCTCTCCATAGCCTTCCTGTCATACAAGTTCTTGATTTGCAATTGCAATTTGACATTTCTTGCAACTGATTCTCTTCTAGTCTCATCCAACCTAATGAGGTCCTCAATTCTCAATTGAATCTCATCATCTATGTCATCATCATATAATTGCACAAATTTATACATTTCCAACAAATTATTTTGAGGCATTCTTGCATATATTCCATATACTAGGTCAAATGGTGCACAACCAATTGCCATCTTCATAGTTACCCTATCACCCCATACAGCTAATGGCAGTTTTGAATTCTATGCCCTCTTATTATTTTCAAGAATCCTCCTAAGGATCTTAATCAAACTCTTATTAGTAGATTCTACTTGAACATTTCCTTGTGGATGATAAGGTGAGGAATAAGAAATCTAAATTCCTAAACCTTTGCAAAAGTCCCTATATTCATCATTGTCACTAACTATTCTCTTAGGGTACCCAAACCTTGTAACAATATTGTTCAATAAGAAATCAGTCACCACCTTACTAGTTGAAATTCTTGTAGGTATAGCCTCTACCCACTTTGTAAAGTAATTAGTGGCAACTAAGATCCATGAGTGTCCTCCACTTGACTTGTTTGGTATCTTGATCCCCACTAAAATCAATTCCCCATTGTTGGAAAGGAGCTTGTACTTCTACTGGTCTTAATGGCATGTTACCTAAAAATTTAAGCTTACCAGAGAACCTTTGACAAGCATCACACCTCCTTACCAACTATTCTGCATCCTTGAAGATTGTAGGCCACTAGAACCCTACTCTCAAGATTTTTTGGGCAGTAGTTTTACCCATATAATGTCCACCACAAACTCCCTCATGCATTTCCTTTAACAACTTGTTAGCCTAATCTTCATCAACACATTTCAAAAGTATGCAATCCAAATTTTTTCTATACAATTTACATTTCACAATTACATACTTGATGGCCTGTAATTTCAATATTATCATTCATGTCTGCTGGACATTTCATATTTCTCAAGTAATAGATGATATCTTGATACTAGATACAATCATCCATATCACATGTATAATCAATTTCAGAATGATTTACCTAATTAGCATCAAGATTAGATTGGTCCATTAGTTTTTCCAATCCTTGTCCTCTAACCAATTTAGTAATTTGGATATCAATGTTGAATTCTTGGATCCTAAACACCTCTTGTTGTGAAAAGATATCCTTGACTGTTGCACTTGGCACAAAAGCAATCACAACTGCTCCCATGAGATAACATCTAAAAGCCTTGACTACCTTCACAAGTGCATATGCTTGTTTTTAATTTATGTCATACTTCAATTCAGTAGCCTGCAAAGATTTACTGAAGAATGCAATAGCCTGCTCATAACCTTCCTTTTTCTTTTGTAACAAAACTGCAACAATAGTATGAAAAGATGCAAACAAAAAGATGTGCATTGGGACATTATAAGTAGGTGCCTTAAGCACTGGTGCATCTTTGATAGCTTGCTTGATATTTTTGAAAGCCTCATCAGGCTCACCCTCCCATGTAATAGTAGATCCTTTCTTCAACATCTTAGAAATAGGTTTAGTAACCTCTACAAAATTTGGCACAAACCTCCTTAAGAAATTGACCTGACCAAAGAAGGACTGAATCCCTTTAACATTTTTTGGCCTTTGAATCTTGTCAATGGCTGCAACCCTCTCAGGGTCAATTCTCACTCCTTGCTTCCCCACTAAGTGGCCAAGCAACTTACCTTTAGTGACACCAAAAGCACATTTCCTTTGGTTTAATGAAATGCCATATTCCAAAGCCCTCACAAATATTTCTCTAAATGAGTACAATGGTCTTCTTCCTTCTTGGACTAGGCAATTAAATCATCTTGATAAACAACAAGGAAATCATTTATGAAATCTGAAAAGGCAACATCCATTGCCCACTGAAAAGTAGCACCAACATTTGTGAGACCAAAAGGCATTCTCACATAAACATATGTCCCCCAAGGTGTTGTAAAAGTTGTCTTAAACTATTCTGATTCTTTGACAATTACCTGATTATAACCAGAGAAACTATCCATCATAGACATCAATTCTAATCCAGTCACTCTCTACAACATAGCTTCCATATTGGGCAGACAATAGTTATCCTTTAATGAGCTGATGTTCAAATTTTTGAAGTCCACACAAAGTCTGATGTCACCATTCTTCTTTCTCATAGGAACAAGGTTTGAAACCCAAGAAGAGTGCCTTATAGGCTTGATAATTTTAGCATCTCTCAGCTTCATTAACTCTTCTTGTATCTTAAGTGCCAAAGTGGGATTAATAGGCCTTTATTTTTCCCTAAAACATTTAGCATCTCCCTTCAAAGGAATGATATGCTAAAAAAAGTCTTTTCTATAAACCTTTAGGTCATCATATGACCATGCAAAAACATGCTTGAATTTTCTTAGTAATTCAATCAAAGATTTTCTTACATTGTGAGAGATGTCCCTACTAATGTATACCTTCTTAGGTGCCTCACGTGTTCCAAGATTTATCTCCTCTAGATCAGCATGATCTTCTCTTTTGATATTCTTTTGAACTCTATCCTGGTTATCAAAGATAGTCTCCAACACAACAACCCCTTTGGGTACCTTGTTAGTTCTTATTTGAATAACTTCATTTCCAAATACAACCTACTTTCCTTCTACTGACTCAACCAAGGCTGAACAATCAAATTCCTGACCATGATACCAATCTTCACAACTCATAAACTTCAAGATATCATTATCATCATCAAAAACTTGCCAATTTTCAATATTGTTTGGTATACTAGGCCTAGCTTGAATTTCAACTTTAGAGAGACCAGAAAAAGTAATATCAGTGGGATTGATTGCAATGTTGGCTAACAAGTCAGCCATCTTATTATTACTTCTATCCTTCCACTCAATATTGAAGGCATCAAAACATTCAATCAAATCCCAAACTGCATTCCTATATTGTTTTAACCTTTTTTTCTTGGAAGCATATATTGACCTGACTTGGGACACCACCAACTCAGAATCACCAACAACACTTAAGCACTTAATACCATGTTTTTGTGCCAACCTCAGTCCTAACAACAATGCCTCATATTCTACTACATTGTTGGTACAAAAGAAATTCAATGTGAAAGAAAATTTGTAGGTGTCTCCATTAGGAGAAATAAGTAAAATACCTACTCCTGATCCATCCTTGCAATTTGCACCATCAAAGTACATTACCCACAAATCACCCTTCGTAGAATTAACACTTACCTCAACAGAGATAGGTGACAAAATAGGTTTCTTCTCAAGTACAAGGATCTCTACCCTAAAAGCATTAATATCAGTATGCACAAAACATGTAGTTTAATTATCAATACTTCTCTCAATCATGTGGCATACTCTTGGTTCTTGATCAATCTTGACAAACTGATCATCAATCTTGAAAGTGGCATAGGACAGATCACACTGTAAACTTCCACCCATGGCAGCACTCCACCTTCTAGATAACAGCATCCCATAATGAGGAGGGATGTCCACCACCAAAACACTCATTGTTAAGTCTTTCTCTAGACATGCTACCAGCCTATATGGCATTGCATTGATAGTCCCAATGACTGGTACCTCCCTCTGATCCATTGCACAACATCTGCCTTGAACTGTATCAACTTTAAGGCCCAATTTTTCCATAATCTTAAAAGGAATAACAATATTAGAGACACCACTATCAATCATACAATTTCTTAGTTTCATTCCATTCACAAGGACACTTAAAAAGAATGGATCAATGTTTTCAAGGCTAGCATTGACAGAACTGTCCAAATATATAGGAGGAATTTGAGATACAATTCCTTGAGCAGTAACTCCTTTCAAAGCTTTATCCTGAGATCCATTGCATGTAAAATCATTATTATGAACATTATCTACCCATGCAATAGCTCTATCTTTGTGTTCAGGGATCCTCAACAATTCTAACAATGGAACCTTAACTATAATTTGGGATAATACAGATAACATATCAATAGGAGCAGAGGAAGGAATCTCAATCTGCATAGCCTTAGTATCCTTTTTCTTATCTAATACATTAGGTGTATTGACCACCCTCATTTTTTCAATCTTAGCCATTCTGTTAACTAGCTTCTCAATCTCATTAGAAAATCTTTCAACTTCAACCCCCTTAGGCTCACAATTCTTACCTTTTACATTCTTGAATTTCACCATGTGATCACCTTTTGATTTGTTCTCATTAGGCTCTCTAGAGTTGGTACTCTTTATAAACATTCCTCCAACATTTCCATTTGTATCCTTTGCCACCATGCCCCTAGTTTGCACTTGAGAAATCATTTTTGCAGTAATCCTATCCATCTCTTCTCTAGAAGGTCTTCTTAAATTTACTGGTTCAGAAGAAGAGTTCATGTTACATGTCTTCTTATCAATGTCTTCACTATCAGAAAAAACCTCTTCATGAAAAAGGGCCTAAGTGTGTCTCTTCACATTTACATATTCTTCCTCATCAAAATTAGAATCATCTTCATATCCTAGATATGAAGTAGCCATGTTGCATCCAACATCATCTTGATCTTCTTCTTGATCTATCTCCTCATTGCCACAATCTTGATTTGCAGCCATACAATGTGCAACCACACAATGCTTTGCAGAATGAGGGGACTGGCATGCAACACACCAAGGTATGTCCTCCATGACATTTATTGAAGCTTTTTGTAGAGGTTTAGGGACACCTCTGTCATTTTTTCCTCTTGCAACAAGGACAACAGGCTTGCCATCCTTCAATTGGGTGTTGTAGGGGTAGTTTTGTAATCTATTCTACTTATTGAAATTGTTGTTGAACTGAGGCCTTTCATTGGTAGGAGTAGTTGTGTTCCTATTTGTAGGTGCCCTCAAATCTTTCAATGCACTGAGCACCTTATCCAATTTATCTTCTTCTTCCCTCCTAGTTCCAACATTCCTATCATTTTCTTTTTTGTATTTCTTGTCCCCAAACAACTTAGCGTCATCTCTCTTCCCACCCAACTTCCCTGATATCTTCATATTGCTCTCAATATTGATAGCAATCCTAAAAGCATCTCTAAGAGTTCTTGGTTCCTTTTCACTCAACAAATGACCCATCTTTCCATCAAATGCATTGAAGTATGTAGTTAGACAGACATTGTCATCTAACCGCATAACTTGGAACAACTTATGCATACCCTTCTGAAATTTCATGTTGAATTCAGATGTAGACTCATTCTAATTTTTCCTTATGGTATTGAATTCATTCAACATGAAACTAGCATTACGCCTATCACCATATTGCTCTTTAAAACATCTCTCAAAAGAATCCCAAGTATCAATACATTTATCAGGAAGTCTCTTAAACCAATCTCTAGCATCCTCCATTAGAGATTGAATAAACAATTTCATGACTACATCCTCATGCTCTACATCATAATCATTAAGCATATCAACAAATAACCTAAGATGCTCCTCACAACTAATAGCATTATTTCCAGAAAACTTAGGTACCTTATCTCTTATATCATTCAGAAAAGCATTTGGGTAGCCTGGTATCCCATCAAAACTAATTTGCCTATAGCCTTCTAATTGCATAGGTCTTCTTTGAAATCCTAAACTAGTGTTCCCACTAGAGTTATTATTTTTATCTACATTCCCACCCACTTGCACATTTGACTATCTATTAGGATCAACAAATGATTTGGTAGATACATTAGGAATTAGATTACTAGTAGTAGCATTGCTAAGTGGAACAGTAGTGTTCATAGATGGCATACCTAGTTCAGTAGAAAAAGGGCCATGGACATTAGCTAATGAAGCCTTCAAGAACTAGATCTTTCTTCTTTTCTCTACAATAGCAGCATCAACTTCAGCTCTTTCAAACTCTTGAGCAAGAGCTTCATCCTCCTTTCTTTTTCTTTCTATCTCTATCTCCCTATTTGATTTAGGTGATGGGATCCTTGGTATTGTCACTGGTTCTCTTATTTGGACACCCACCATCTTCTGCTTTCCTTTTTCATTAATAACTATAGTAGGCCTAGTGATCTCATGTCCATTCTTACCCTTAGGCAAAGGAGCATAACTTTGCACTTGTCTAATCATAGGGCCCTCTTCATCAAACTCATGGTCTTGCAACAAGCATTCTTGCTCACTTCTTAGAGCTTCAAGATCACCAAAAACATCATGCTCCAACATCTTAGGAGCAGAAGTAAGCATCTTGTTTCTCCCCTTCATTTCATTAATCTTTCTAAGGAGACTATCTTTCTATTAGAGCATTCACCTTTTTAGCTTCTCTCTCCTCTTGTAACCTCTTATGTATGGCATCCTGCTCTGCCAACTACAACCTAAGTGCATTTAGGTCATGTGGATCTATCATAATGTCATCAAAACCTGATGACACATCCATATCAGTGAGATTTTGATATGGGAAACAGAATTTCCTTGGTCTCATGGGCTCCCTTCTGAAATTATCTTCATCAAGATCTAAATCAATCTCAAAACCCATCTCTCTAGCTTGTTCATCCTAACTTGTAGGTAATGAACCCTTGTCTTGAAATATAGCCTCTGGGGTATCATAAAATTTATCTTTAGAGTGACCACCATCTGATCTAGAAACTTTGTCTTTTGAACCTTCCTCACTTGAGGAAACATGTGGTGCTCTACCTATGGTATTTATTTGTTCTCTTATGGGAGCACTAGTAGACTCACCATTTCTTCTGATCCAGCTCTTCTTTTCATATCTAGGTAATTATTCCAGAGTGACCTCCAATTTTTTTCTGACAAAAGATCTAGTATTCCTCTGTTTTTCCATGATTTATAGTCTATAACACTGGTTCTAACCTTTTGAGTTGCCACCCACCAAAGTGGGAAATCATTAATTGAATATAATAGGAAAACAAGAGTGCACTTTGTAAACTTTATCTCTAGACTCTCCCTAGTAGAGTCACCATTTTTTGGGGGACTCAGATGGGTAAATCAATCTGGTCCTTAAGATTTTGACTTTACAATATAACCCCAACCAGAGATCTTAACAGATATACTTCTTCATTATTTTTCTCCCCAGTAGAGTCACCATTTTGTTGGGGGTTCCCTTTAATCTTCAACTTGTAGTTTTATACTTTGATGGATAACTTTAATATAACTTTGACTCTATCACCACTCAAAACTCTACAAGGAAGAGGGCCAATTAATAAGGATCAACAATGAGATCCTCCTACACTTTGAACTTTAATGCTCAAGTGAGTGTACCCTTGATTCACCTCTTCAAAGGAATACAAAATATTATACAACTATACCCTTTACTAAGTGATTTGAATATTTTATCATTGAAATGTGTGTGTGTGATTGATGATGATGGACTACCTCTAGAGAAGGGATCAATGCCTTAACCAGGGTATAGAGTCACCTAATAGCATACATTAACCATAAACCCTAACTCAAACACACTTGAATTTAGGATAAGTTCTTTGCCTATTATCCTTCTCACTCACATATCAGGACATCAAATCCTTATCTAGCCATGAACTCACTAAAACTACCTGAAAGACTTTAATCCTAACTTTGTTAGGAACTCAAAGATAATTCTCAAAATACTTTCTTTACCATGTGATAACCCACTTTGTGAAATTAACATATATGAGCTCAAGAATGAAATAAGAAGACAAACACAAACATGAGATTGGAATCCAAATGTATTCTCATTAAAATTTGCAGAATCAATACATTATCAAACAACAAAATGCCAAAGAAACAGACCCAAAATCTAGGCTCTCCTTGCTTAGTATAATACCATCAACAACCAGGGACCAAAAAGAAAGTTTTTGAACCCTCTCAAAATAAAAAAAGCTACAATATATACTCCCTAGTCATCTTGGAATCCTCAAAGAGGATGCAACAAGCTATGGATGACTAGAGTTAGGGTTTCACCGATGAGATCAACTACAAATAGTCAAAAATTTAAATGTAGTGGAAGAAACCCAGTCAACTAGGAGAAAACAGATCCCAGAGTGATCCTCAATCATGATAATACCACTAAGAAAGTACTGAGAACCATGAAAATGCCCAGTTTGTCAACCTGTTCAGCTACCTACAACATGCCTCGAGCTCAAAAAACAAAGTACAAACCCTTGTAAATGATCATGGCACACCCTAGACCACATTGCAATGGAAAAAAAATCATCTCTTACCAGGTCCAATCACTTCTGCATTCAATTTTGGTCCTTCTATTCCCAGGAAACCCTCAAAAATTTGAATTTGAAATCAAACGGTCATTTCCATGGTGCCAGCAACAAATGGACAGTCGATATTTGAATCTCGATCAACTTTAAGTCATAACCATCTAATCCATATTTTTCACGATCTTTATGACTTATCACTTAATAGGACCCTAGTCAAACTTAGCGAATTAGTGACTGAAGGATACCTCCAAGTCGTAGAATACTTTGTGCCTTTTCCAAATTATTTAGCTACTATGTGAATGCTTGTTCGCTAAATCGCTAAACCTTTTGGGACATTACCACCTTACTTAGTGGATGAGCGAAGCCTTGAAAATTTGTCAGGCCACTAAAAACTTTATCATAACCACTAAGACCTTAGACCAAAACCTGGGCCCGCCTCTAATGAAATCAATATCTATCTTAAGTTTGCAAGGAGCATAAAGATTCTTTCAGAACTTAAGACAACCATTAGATTAACCTTTTACCTCTACTCTATAGATCCTCTAATAGGATATGAAATCAATGGTTGTTTGAAAACCTCTTGTGTCAGAACAAACCCCTCAAATCATGCACTGACCGTCAATGCTCTACAAGTGTCAGGACCCTCTAACATGCTAGAAAATTAGGTCCCACTAACAACCACCTAGTCACAACATACACCAACCAATAAGAGACTGCCAACTATGCTGACCTAGCATTGGATGCACTGACAGCCTTTACATTAGATTCCAAATCGACAATTGTCGCATGATCGTGAAGTGGTCGAATATTCCTTGCGATCATGTGACAACCACTGGATCTTCAAGTGACTAACAACTTGACCGCACCCTACTGCATAAGCCATTTCAATGAATCACAAGCTGCCACATTGCAATATCTAGCAAGCAGACATGTAACTTTTCCTTTCACACTTGGGTCCCTCTGACAACCCTACCATATCATCATTTCTCTCAGCCAATAAAATGTCACCACTTGTGCATACGTGTCAATGGACCCACCTATTTAAGAAGCTCTGCCATAAAGGAGAATCAATGATCATCATAAGATCACAAGCCTCTAATAAAACCATTGCAAACTTATGACAACCATAGGATTAAGATGGTGTCAGAGAGCTGGGTACAGGAAAATATTAAGCCAGAACATAAGGAAAAATTAAAGCATAGGACTTAGGCAAAATTAAAGGCCATCAAGGGTAAAACTTAGGAAGAGTTAAAATGGGGCCCGACCAAAAATATAAAGCACGTGCACTTAAAGGTTTTAAGTAGCCTAAAAAAGTAACTTTAAAATAGAATAGGGCCAGGGAAAAACAAAAGGTTTTATGCAACAGATAGTTTTTCAAAAATTTGAACTAAGGGCTAATGCTAGAGACCTAAAAAATGATGTAGAGACCAAGAGAAAAGGACTAGAGCCATGAAATTTTTTCAAGGTGCTAACAAATAGCTCGGCTAGTTATAGCATTTTAGATAAACTCTAGCGAACCAATGCTCAAATTACCATTTTTGTGTTTCTAAAGATCTCATCAGCTCACAGGTAGATTTTGGCTAAGGCCCTTGCTAAGGCAAATGTTCCCAAGGATCTCGATCTCAACCAGTTCCAATCTATGGTGGGTCATTTGACTTCACCTCACTAGCTATCCTTCTCTGAAGAAGATGACCACTCTTTGAGTCACCCACATAACACTTCCTTGCATATAGAGGTCATGATAGGTCCTAAGCGCGTCCGCTGAGTGCTCATAGATAATGGTCCTGGTCTTAATATTTGTTTCGCTAAACTCGTCACTCAGCTAGGATATGATGAGAATTGCATAGATCATCACAAAAAGATTACCATCAAATCTTATGATGAGGAAGAATGCAAGTCCCAAGGCTTAGTCATGCTACCTATCCACATAGGTCCCGTTGAGAGAGATGTTACCTTCCAAGTGCTCGATATTCCTCTTTCCTACAATATCTTGTTGGGTAGGCCTTAGATTCATGAGATGCAAGTTGTTCCATCCACATATCATGAATGCATTAAGTTTCCATTCCATGGAGCGGAAATCACTATACCTGCAAATACCAATTTCTCCTGCAACACTCTTGTACAAACTGCAGATAGCTTTGTTCTAGAAAATAGAGAATCTATCGAGTTTTATGATGCTAAGCTGAAAGAAATGGAACAAACTTTGAGACTTAAGGATACAGGCATGGGAGAATACTGAATGGAACCTATGCTATCACTTGCTGCTCTACCTCTATCTCCACGCTCTTATGGGAGACCTTCTAAGGACAACAAGCTTTCTAATGTTCCCCCTCAAATAGTTTATGATGGCACCTTTGTAAGGGCCTCTATACCTTTAGAAGATGAAGATGAAGAGAGGGATATCAGAGCATGGATCTATAAGGGAAAAGAAATAGCTGAAACAACTACTCCATCTCCAGATTTAGAGCAAGAACCATACAATGAGGCCTTCAAAATCATGAAGTGCTTTAGTTATAAGCGGAGTGGTCCTATAGGGAAAAATGATAATGGCTTACTAAAACCTATTGAAGCTACAGGCTACCATACAAAAGATACTAGTGGTTTGGGCTTTAAAAAGACTCCCTTTCATTTGGGGACCAAGAAATTTGTGTCAGCTCCTAAGCCTGAACCTGAACCTAAAAAAGAAATTGAAGATGCCACTCCAAAAGTGAATCCAGAGGCTAGCTCTAATGAAGATACATTTCCATATCCTATTCTTCCAGATCTTGCGGCACTCTTTTCCGAACCTAACGAGCCTATCATACTTGTTCATATGGTAGAGATAGATACTGATACTGATAATGATTTTGATAAAACTTCTTTAGTATACCAATTGACATATGAGGAATGGAAAGAAACACTAAATGATGATCCTAATTTTCAAGATGAATGATATGGGCCACCTCATTTTCGAAAGTACTTTGAACAAGAACAAATTTAGCAAGTTGTTAATGCCACAAGGGATAATAATGAGTTTGATGATGCTGCTAATGAAATTCCTACATCAAGTACTGACTCACATGAATATGAGTTTGACTCTTTGTCTGATACTACTTATGATGTAGACATAGATACTATTCACGTGTATGAAAGACTCCTCAAAGTAGGTGAAGGCTCTAGCATTAGGCTGCATGAATTAGACACCACTAATGTTAACTTGTCCTCTACTTTCAATGCAAGGTCTTTTAGGGATTTAAATGCTCCTTTGGATGAGATCGCTCAAGGTCTCGACTTGATCATCAATGCTTTTGAGGGTTATACCATGAACCAAGTTGAACTAGTCACTACTTCCCTTTCACTCCATCATTCCGATCTGATAAACTAGAACTCCCCTTCCAAATCCAATGAAGTCCTAATGTTCTAAACTAATTATGATCTAGCCTATTACCTCCATGCTATTGAACCTTTGATTTCCTCCACCAGTGAAAGTAGTGTCAACATGATAGAGGTGGATATCAAGTATCTCAGTCAAAAAATTAAAAGAAGAAAAAATAGATGCTCTGATGGTGAAAACCACTTTGTGGCAGTATCAGAGCCAAAAATAGTAAAAATAAAAGATGTATCAGAGGGTGAAAACCTCTCTAAGGCACCCAAGGATGAGATAATTGATATTATTCTAAGCCACTTTCAAGAGAGGTCATCATTATTGATTGAGCCAACATGACTGGTCAATTTGGGTATAGAGGCTGCTCCACAAATTATTCACCTAGCACAATCATTGTCTACTGAAGAAAAAGAAGAGTTCACAAGATTCTTTCAGAGAAAGAAAATAAACTTTGCATGGACCTACTCGGACATGCCTGCATTAGATCCCAATCTAATCATGCATCATTTGTCCATTGCACTAGGTATCAAACTTGTTAAATAGAAGCTGCGAAAAATGCATCCACATGTAGTACTTTTGGTTAAAGCAGAGCTGGAAAAGCTTCTTAAGGCTGGCTTCATAAGAACTATTGATTATGCAGAATGGATTTCAAACATTTTTCTAGCCACTAAACATGATAAATCCATTTGTGTGTGTATGGAGTTTAGAGATCTAAATAAGGCATGTCTGAAAGATGACTTCCCACTACCTAATATTGATATGATAGTTGACATGAAAACAAGATATGAGATGTATTCCTTGATGGATGGCTTTTATGGCTATAATCAAATCAAAATTATGCTAGAAGATCAAGAAAAGACCACTTTTACATGTGCTTGGGGCACCTTTTGCTAGAATGTCATGCCTTTTGGGCTTAAGAATGCTGGAGCAACATACCAGAGAGCTGTTACTACTATCTTCCATGATATGATGCATAAAATGATGGAGGATTATATGGATGATACTTTAGCCAAAATAATGTAGTGAAGAACTCACCTCATAGACTTGGGTCCCATCCTTGATTGCATGGAACAATTCAGTCTCAGGCTTAATCCAAAGAAATGTGCTTTTGGTGTTACTTCTGGGAAACTCTTGGGTTATATCATTTCAGCTAAAGGCATAGAAGTTGATCCTAAAAAGGTGCAAGCTATTATGGACATGCCTCCACCCAAGAATATTATTCAAATGAGAGGATTACAAGGAAGGCTACAATCTATTCGGTGCTTCATTTCATAGTTGGCGGACAAGTCACAACCATTTACTAAAACTTTGCATAAGAATGTGACCTATGCATGGAATGAGGAATGTGACAAGGGAATTAATCAAATAAAATAGTATCTTGCTAATCCACCTATACTGATGCCTCCTATTCATGGGAAGCCACTTATACTATACATCTCAACAACAAATACATCCTTGGGTGCTCTCCTAGCTCAAGAAGATCAGAATAATAAATAGATAGCCAGCAGAACATTGGTTGCTTATGAAATGAATTACTCTGTCATTGAGAAGGCTTGTTTAGTAGTGGTATTCACATCCCAAAAGTTGTGGCATTATGTGCTAGCTCATACCATGAGGCTTATTGCAAAAATTGATCCACAGAAGTACTTGTTGAGCAAGGCTGCCCTCACGGGTGCATTAGCAAAATGGGTAATGATACTTAGTGAATTTGACATTGAGTATGTTGAGAGAAAAGATATTAAGGGACAAACAATTGTTGATCAGTTGGTGGAGGCTCCTTTAAAAGACCATCAACCTTTGAGTATTTAATTCCCAAATGAATCCATCATGCTTCTCACACACCAATCTTGGAGCATGTTCTTTGATGGATGATTCACTCAGCAAGGATCCAGTGCAGGCATTCTGTTTGTTACACCTCAAAGATACTCATTTCCAAAAGCATATAAAATGTTGTTCCCCTACATGAACAACATAGGTGAATATGATGCTCTCATTAATGACATGAAGATGGTTCTTGAATGGCGTGTGGATGAGCTCAAGGTCTTTGGAGATTTGCAATTAATCATCAATCAAGTCAATGATGTCTACCAAACTAAAGATGAAAAACTAATACCTTACAAAAGGATGGTGGATGATCTTAAATAGTACTTTGCATATATTTCTTTCTAGCAGATTCCAAGGGTGGACAATAAAGAAGTTGATGCAATGGCCACTCTTGCTTCAATGTTACAAATGCTGGAAAATGACTTCAGACATGAGTTCCTAGTGGAGGCATTACACTACCATGCCTATGATATTCCTGAATCTAGGATGATCTATTCAGTCATTGGACATGATTCATCCCGCTACCACCATATCTTTTCCTACCTTCATGACTAAATCATTCCCAACACCTATACTTGGAATGAAAAGCGTCACCTCATTCATACTGCTTCATAGTATGTCCTCATAGAAAATGACTTGTATAGATGGGGTCTAGATGGTACCCTCCTTAGGTGCTTAGAACCTAATGAGTCCAAGTGTGTGCTAGCTAAGGTACATGAAGGTATCTATGGGTCTCATTCTAGTGGTCTGATGTTAGCATAGAAACTTATTAGAGCTGGCTATTACTAGCTGGGCATGGAAAAAGAAGCTATTCACTATGCTAAAACTTACAAGAAATACCAATTTCATGGGAACCCGATTCATGCTCCTGCTCATGAACTTAGTCCTCTCATCAGTTTCTAGCCATTTCAACAATGGGCCTTTGACTTGGTTGGTTAGATACATCCTTCCTCTTCAAGAGGGAACAAGTTTATCATCATAGCTACTGATTACTTTACCTAGTGGGTTGAGGTAGTGCCTCTAGCTGTAGCTGATAGCAAGACCATTTCTATGTTCATACTAAACTATATCATTTGCAGATATGGCATACCCTCATCTATTATCACTGACAATGGAGGATAATTCAAAAATAAGGACCTGACAGACTTATGCACTAAATTCAAAATTATTTAGCATTGGTCATCCATCTATTATCCTTAGGGTAATGGAAAAGTAGAGGCTTCTAATAAGATAATTCTAAAAATCTTGCACCAAACAGTTCATAAATATGGTAGAGACTGGCATGTCTAGATTAATCCAGCTTTGTGGGCCTACAGAACAAGTATCCAAACACCAATGGGGGCTAGTCCTTTCACCTTGGTTTATGGAGCAGAGATAGTATTACCTATTGAGGTTGAGATTTCAACATTGCAAATCTCTTTGACGGGCCTCATCACTGATGAAGAAAACATAATATCTTGGCTTCAAGAGCTTGAGCTACTTGATGAATGTCGGAAGGTGGCATTTGATCATCTAAGAGAATACCAAAAGAGGATGTTTAAAGCTTATAATAAGAAAGTCAGATAAAGGGAATTCCAAGTGGGTGATCTCAACTTGAGAGAGAACCCCAAAAATCAGTAGCAATGAGTTCAAAAAGGAAAATTTGAACCAAACTGGCTTGGTTCGTATGTCATTACTACAGCATTTGGGTCTAGCGCTTATCAACTCTCCACCACTGAAGGAGAGAAACTCAAAGAGTCTATCAATGCTCTTCATCTAAAGAAGTTCTATAGTTGAGACATTCTTGGCATGCTCATGTACATATGTATTGGTCTTGAAAAAATCCTAAAAATGATATATTGCAAAAAATCCTAAAAATTGCAAAATGTTCTGAAAAAAATGATCATCTTAGTGAAAACCTGGTAAACATGCACTTTGATGTATCTATTATCTTGGTGAAAACCTGGTAAATATGCACCTTGATAATAATTAAAAAAAATAGAAAATTGGAAAAATACAAAAAAGTGAAAAAATCAAAATACAAAAAAAAAATGAAATATTCAAAAATACAAAAAAAAAAAAGAAAAAAAAGAAAAGTACAAAAAAATAAAAAAAGAAGAAAAAGTGCCATTGATGAAAACTTGGTAAATAGGCATCATGGTAGAAAAAATAGAATCTATGCCAAGATGGTGAAAACCTGGTAAACAAGAACCTCTTGTTTCCTGAAGCTACATCTCATCTCAGCGTCACTTGGCTTTTAGTTTCCTGCTTTAGTTCACTTTCCCATTTTCCTTCTTTAGTTTGCTTCCTGCTTTTAGTTCATTTCCTACTTTGGTTTGCTAGCTCATGCTCTTGCCTTTAGTTGTCTTCAAGCTTTTCCTTGACTCTTCATGGATTGGAACTGGTTCACACTTGGGGGCACCTTCCTAGTCTAGGGGGCATTGTCCTATCACTTTTGGAAGTTTTGTTTGGGCATCAGTCACCAATGATCCTCACTGTGTTTTCCTACTGATGTTTCACTCGTGCTTTATTCTCTCTTTTGAGAATCTTCCTTGTACCGGTCACTAGTGGTTCTCACTGCATTCACCTACTGATACTTGGATCACACTCTGATATCTTCTTGAGACTTTGTCTCTCATGATGGTAACTAGTGGTTCTCACTGCATCTACCTGATGTCGCTATCTTGTCGAGGCTTCGAATGTTGTTTGCTTTCGATTTGACTTCAATCCGCTTGAACACAAATGTAAACTAAAACTGAAAACTAATTTTGTGTTCTTTTGAAGCATGTTGAGATTTTCCTTTTCTTGTTTGTTTGTTTTCTTTATCATTTCTCCTCGAGCGAATCTAAGACATCTTTCTTGACTGAGAAACGCGAAGACTGGGGGCATGATCTTTCCTTTTCTTTTTGTTTTCTGGTTTAGTTCCAATGATCCAAAGAATCTACCTAAGAGAGGTGTCTGTCTATAAGAGCCTTCATCTCATATTGGATGGCCATGGGCCATGCATACCTCAACTCCTTTTATATGGATGCTTTCATGAGGTTGGTTCTTCTCCTTGTCTATTTTGAGTGACTTCTTTCTACTGCAAGTAAAATTTCTAACGCTCATCCTGCTAAGTGAACATAAGGTTCACTGGGAGCACTCTTTGGAAAAAGAGGGAACTCCTCCATGTCTGGTGTGTCTATAGGCAAGCAACATTTAGGTCATTCTAGCAATTGTACTTTGATGCTTATGTTAACTTGCTAAATCAAAAGGAATAGGTGTTCAGGTCATTCTAGCTTCTTGTGCCTTAATGCTTACACCTCATTCTAACAAATCTAAGACTTATGTCATATTCATATTCTCATAATTGCAATGTTAGTGAGGATTGTATGATATCTTGAAATCATCCCATACTTAAATGAACTCGATGATGATAAATACAGTGAGTCCAACAACCAAGTCCTAGGGCTTGCATTTCCATTCTAGGCTTGCATTTTAGTTTAGGCTTGCACTTGTATGCTAAGCTTAGATTTGAGATGATATCTTGTTACTCTCTTAATTGCTTTCTGTTCATCAAAGGTTCTCATCTTTTTTGTCCCGGTTTCATCTTGGCTACATAAGTGTCTGGTCCTCGCTCTTGATCTTCAAAACATATCCTTTTTATTAGTACCTATCATATATTGTGACAATCCTGCATGAGATGATTAGTACCATATACATTGCATATCCATTGCATTCTCATTTCATTCCCATTTGCATTCATAAATTCATCTACATATACATGTGCATCCACTATAAGCATAATTCAAATCATACATTGTGCATACATTCTATCCATCTATCACTGCATCATCATAAAATAAACCATATGCATATTCATATTCATAAAAGGAAGCATGTGCATTTCATACATTTCTATCCATACATCTAAGCATATAGAAACATCTCATAAAAGCAATATAACTACAAGTACAATGATATCAAACTGTTGATCTCATATATATCTCAAATAATGTCATGTACAAAATAGGAGGTGCTACTCAAGCATGGTATCAAAAATAGGCTACAATGTACAAATGTATAAAAATGGACTAGCTGGGTCCCACACCACCTGGTGGAGGTGGTGGAAATGGTCTCTGAGATAGGGGCATTGGCCATTGTGGAGGTGCCTACTATTAAGGAGGTGCCTAAGGGGGTGCCTGTGGTTCTTGCTGCTATGGTGCCTGTGGTGGTACCTATGGAGGTGCTAGTGGAGGTGCTTGTGGAGCTCTAGTGAAATCAATGAATGGTGGTACTTGCTCCGACAGATCCAGGACAACCCCACAATAAGTTGTATAGTAATATGCTACCTGAGAAGCCTCATATCTGGTCTCGATCCTTGACTATGCCAGCCCATCTTGCAACCATATAATCTTAGCATCCAAATCAGCTACACAAGTCTCCTTACAAATGAGTTAGGTGTGGTAATCATCCCACTCTCACTATACCTTTCGTACCCTCTCATGACTCTTCCTTAGAGCCTCCTACAGTTGAGGTGTCATGGCTCCTGCTGGAATATCAAGCATGTCTGCATCATCATTCAGAGGAGCATGCTATGAAGTATCTCTAGTCCACTACCTAGTGGACCTCTGCTGGGCCCCACTACTCCTAGCTCCTACATCTGAGCCCATCATCCCAGCAGGGATGCTAATCTACCCTGCTTGGGGTCTTAGTACTCTCTGCTACTGATGTCATTACTGTGTAGCTTGCTATTGTACAAGTTGCTACACTAGTGGCTGCTAGGATGGTGGCTGATGATCTTGTGCCTACTATTGTTGTGTAGGCTATTGCTATGCTCCCACATTGACCAGATCTATAAACCTTGGATGAGGCTATGCAATCAACTGATCTCTATATGCAGGTGTCAGCCTTACATTGGTGACACCCACCATGTAATCCCATCTCATAGGTGGTATGTGTGCCCCAATCGCACATCATCCAAGGTCTAATCTCACATGCCACCCTTTCTTCTCCTCATCAGATAAGTGGGCATAGGGGAAATACTCCTATGATATGTACTGCTACCTACCGAACTGGAATAGGATGCATGAAATTAGGAATCTCTCAATGATGGTAACACTCTGTCCAATTAGTGGATGTGACACAAACATATGCGAGAGCTCTAGATGAGCATCATCCCATGGCTCAGTAGCCACCCAAGGTCTCTATACTATAGCTGCCATGTTGTCTAGTTGTCCCCTCCACTGCTTTATCTTACCCAGTAGGGGCTGGGTAATCTGACCTGTATATCTATAAATATAAGGCTGAAGCTACTTTTGTGTGTCATGGAAGATGGGTTTGCAAACTAGGAGATGCTCCTAGGCCTAGATCTATAGAACAAAGACTCCTGCCACCATTTTCCTCATGCTCCAATAAAATATCTCATGCATCTCATGATACATGTGGGCTAGCATGCACTCACCCCATACAAACTTGATGGTCGATTGCTCCAACATCCTCCGCAGCATCATGCCCTAGACGCACTCTAGACCATGCTGACCTTGATCTAGAACAAGGTAACAGCTCAGGAACATCACAAGAACAATGACAAATGGATGAGTGCCACCATACTTACTGATCAAATCATCCCTAAAGATCATCCTCAAGTCTATTGTCCCTTGTCATGGTTGTCTCATATTCCACTTGAGCACCATGGATTGGTATCTGCAGGATCCTGTATATGTCCTTAGGAGTCATAGTCATCTCCCCCGTTGAAAAGTGAAATGTGTTTATCTCTGAATGGAAATGCTCTACTAGTGCACCAAGAAGATCATGATTTACCTAGATGTCAGGTAAATCATGCAAGAATCCCAAATCAAGTACCTCAACATGAGAACTCTCTACATCTATTAGTCTCTACACTAGGGTGGTAATCATAGGATGGTGCGTTTGGAAGGCAATGTCAAGGAAGTCAACTTGCAAAGCAAGTGACGACATTGGATCAATATTTCAACATGATGATTTTTCAACTCAACAATAGTAAATGCAACAAGACATCTATCCTAGACATGGCTCTATGATGCTATACTTGGTTGATCTCATGCAAATTTGACAAATTTAGGCAACATACTTCAAACTTTGCAGTAATTTTTCATGTGAAGAAACTATTTCCTCATGCGAGATAGGACTCGAGCTTGCACGAGCTACTACAATCTCATGTGGGACCCTCTTTCAACTCGTGTAAGCTTCTAGAAAGAGCCCACATGAAGGAGACCTAACTGGAATGAGGAAACTACTTCCTCATGTGAAGCGAGACCTAGGCAGGTGTGAGGAAACTACTTCCTCATGCAAGATTGGAAGAACATGCTCCTAAACATTGCTAAATCTATCCTAAATCGACCTAAAAAGTTGTACGAATTGAAAGAAAGGAGGTTTATCAGCTACTTACAGGTGCATCATACTCCATAGGATGGGCATGTCATCGAGAGTGCTGAAATCTATTCATTTGCAGTGGAAGACCCTCCATTTTCTCTCTCAGAGCTCAGAAATCACAAGAAGACAAAGGTGATTAATGAATTGAAAATGACCACTCCGGGCCTTATATAGCTTTTGACCTAATTTTCAAAAGTGCTCCATTTTGCATGAAAATTGCACCCTTGGCTAAATTGACTATTTTGAACCCATTTTTGGGTTCAAAATTGAAATTTGACATCTCTAGATAGCTTGAAATCATATTTTAAATTCTGGGACCCTTTGGGATTGGATGCTTGTGCAGTCAGCCTTCTGGCGTCATCTTCCTGCCAGACCCTCATATTTGCATCATGTTTTCAAGATCTTTTCTCTTTTCATCAACATCAACTCCAGTCAACCATGGTCAACCATGGTCAAACTTGGTCAACAGGACCTCTTCTTTGCTCTGATTTTCTTCTACAGCTTCTCGAATCTAATCTAACTTCTTCTGCTCTGCAATCTTTTGTTGTCAATCATCCTTCTGATATGTCATCTTTCAATTTCACTCTTGAGGGGGTAGGATGATTGCATCATTTGAATCTCGTAGAATCAATTCTTGAATTAGTCTAATCTGAATCATCAGTTCTCATTGCTTGGGGCATCTTGGTGCCTCGCATCTTGCTATTTGGTCACCTATCTTTTAGGTATCTGAGAAATCTAACTCGGATCCTCTAGGATCAAGCTTCATTCTAGAGATGGTTTTCAAAATCTTTAAAGTATTGGGGCAATCTAACCCCAATTTCTAGGAGTCAAGCTTCATTCTGAAGATGCCTCTCAAAATCTCTCTTAGACCGTTATTTGGGCAATCTAACCTGGGTCTCAAAGGGCTAAGCTTTGTATTGGGCTAATCTAACCCTGATTCTAGAGATAGTCCTAAGTTTACATATGAATCTCATTCTAGTCATTGGGGAAACCTAACCCTGATTCTCATCTCCTCTCAAGACCGTTGTCTTCATAATCTAACTTAGACTTTGAAAAATCATGCTTTGATCTGCTGGGTGTCTTGGCAACTTAACCTAGACTTCTGAATTTCTCATCATCTATCACTTCAGGCTATTCTTTGAATCAACGTGTTGTTCATACATCAATTCAAAGAGGGGAAAATTTAATACCCTAAAATTGGCACCTAATAAATTCAGTCAATTCTAGTGCATTTTCATCAATTTTACATCTTCAAAGTCCTAGTTTCCTAGGCAATTTTCTCTCTCCTACTTGACTTAATTTGACTTGATGTCAATTGCAAAAACCCTAATTGCATTAATCAAATATTAAAATTAATTCCTAAAGTCTTCGACTTTTATTAGCTAAATTACCCCTATGATAAATTAATTTAATCCTAAAGTCCTAAGTACTTGGAATTAAATTAAAATCTACCCCCTTTAGCTAATTACCCATAAAAAGGAATTAATAATTACTTGTTATTTGAATGGACACTCATTTTTGGATTAATAATTCAAGATATTTGAAAAGTCCCCTATGTGGCAAATTTCATTCTTTTAATTGAGTAATTCAATGCTTTTTTGTCTCAAATGGAAATGAAGGGTTGAGAGTTTCAAATCAAGAACCCCTTCATTCTCTTCTTGGGCTTTTCTATTTAATGAACCTCATTTCTTCATTTAAAAAAAGGCAATTTTTGAGAGTAATTGAACTATAGTGATTTTTAGTCTCACTTCATTCAAATCTTTTCATTTGCAATTAGTTTAAATTCTCATTTTATATAGTATTGCATTGCTATAATAGATCAATTTGCTCACATACTCATAGTTTAGTATCACATTTCTTCTAAGATATTTAGATTAAAATTGCACTTCATATCTGTTTCAAGTTATTAGTAATTGCATCTCAATTCCTGGATTAAATTACATATTCATCTTAGTTTAATTTTAGTTTTACTCATCTTCATAGCTCTTGGAAAATCCTCCATTGTGGGATTGGTCTCATGGTTGTTGGCTCTCATTCTGAGAGTAATTAAATACCCCATCCACATAGGAGGCAACAAGTTGATTCAATCGATGTTGTGAGATGGACAATTCATGTTCATACTCACCATCTCATTATTGAGCTATGACTATGTTGCGTTTGTGCCTGATTTAGAGGTCCACATTCAGACACACATAAAAAGGGGTCATGTGGACTTCCTAGGGGTTGTAGTATGCCTTATCACACATAAGGACCCCTAGGAAGTACCGATCATCCATTTTGACACATTTCAACACTCAAGTGTGTCCCAAGGAGTTGTATGACCCCTCAGGACACACTTGAAAGTTCTAATGTGTCGAAAGGGGTCATGGGGATTTCCTAGGGGTCCTAGTACACCTTATCATGTGTTAGGACCCCTAGGAAGTCCTCATGACCCCTTTTGACACATTTCAACACTCAAGTGTGTCCCAAGGGGTCGTATGACCCCTTATGAGACACTTGAGAGTTTTAATATGTGAAAAGTGTAATACCCCAAAAATGGGCTATAGGTTCATTAACCTCTATATCGACACATTGAACAAAATTGACATCAAAGTCCTAATTTAAGGCACATCTAAACATCATTGAATCATAATTGATTATCTTAAATTCTGCATCGGGGAATATTCTTAGCAATATTCTTAATTATCTTAATTATCTTTAATTTAATGATTATTTGGCGATAAATCACATTTATCCTAAGATTGATTAATTGAATATTTTCATATTTAATTAATTAGATTTAATATCTTGCCACTTAATTGTGTAATGAAATTTAATTCTATCTACTTTTAATTATATTATTTAATTTTGACAGTAAATCTAATATCTTATGAATAATTGATTTAATTCTTATTTAATTAATTAAAGCAAGTTGTCATTATTTAATAATATAGTTTTTAATAAAAGTTTGATTAAATAATTGATTAACCCATAAATCAATTATTTATTTTCAAAAATAAGTTAAGCTGAGCATAAATCACTTTATTTATTTAATTAATTCATAATTATTATGCACATTCAAAAGAAATAGTTAAACTCCAAGTCAGAAAATCAATGCAAGTTATTGACTTTTTGGAACTCAACATCATTTTTGAGTTTTAAAGTTGATCTAAACTTCTAATTTGAGTTAAAAAGTTGTTTTTGCATGATTTGCATGTTTTTGTGAATTAAATTATCTTTATTATCAGATAACTCAAAAATCAAGCTGAGTTAATCTGAGTGATTTATGGCTTTCTTCCATGCACCTCCAAAGCCCTGGATTTCTATAAAAACAAGGCTCAACTCTTCATAATTCATCTCTCAAATTTGCATCCATGAATTTTCATTCTCACGCTGTCGAATTGGAGTCTGAAGAATCATCTTTGTGAATCCAAGCCATTGTGAGATCTTTCTAGTTTTGAGCATTGCATATCATTTAGCATAGATTCATATCATTGTTAGATCAATTTCCATATTAGCATAGATTCATATCAGTTTTTCATTATTATTGCATAGAAAATACAAAAAATATAGATTAATTGCATTCATATTTCATATCAGTTTTGCATTCAAATCCTTCGTTTAGGTGTCGTCTAGGTCACTGATCTTGATAACAATCTAAGAACATTAATCTCGCACCTACTAGAAGGCAGTAAATTGCTTGGTTAGAGTAGATTTCAATTTTGCATGATTTTGATTATAGCTAACCTCTAATGTTTTACTGAAGTGTTGTGTCTACAGATCAAGTACAATTTTCACACACACATTTCTGGCACCCACCGTGGGGCCCTGAAATGGGTTTCCAATTCAATTCTATCAATTTTTGTCTTTTTCTCCTCAGTTTCTGTGCAAAAATATGATTTTTATTTTTTGTCTGTACAATCTTCATACAAGTTTCTGACAAAAGTCGTATGAGTTTGAACCCACTATCATATGATGGTTGACCGAGTATCATTTCATTAGGCACCCACTATCATTTGGAGCCTGGATTATCATTTCATCAGACACCTAGTGTCGTACGAGTTTCTGGACTATCGTCTGGTAACAGACCCACTGTCGTATGAGTTTCTAGACTATCCTTTGGTAATAGACCCACTGTCGTACGAGTTTCAACATCAAGTTTTAACTGTCATTTCATTTTTGCAGGCAATTTGTCAGATTTGATTTTTGGATTTTGACTAACAGCTAATCTTAACAGTTGGAATTCTCTATTTTTTATTGAGTCTTGCTAGTTTTCATTGGAAAAAGCATAAAGTTTTCTAAAATCAGGTAAAAATCTACTAAGCGCATTGCGAGGATCTCAGGTATTCCACTTGTGCTAATAATATTTTGATTTGGGGCTTAAAATAAATCTCTCGTGTGTCTATCTTGGGTGATTCTTTTCATGCTTTTGTTTTACACACTTGCATAATTGATACTAGGTTTTGACCCCTTAAGGATTCATTAAGTAGTCTTAGATACTTGTGATTGATCTTGATTTCTATCTTGGGTTATTGGAATCACTAATCCATCGGCCCCTCATTTCACCCCATGGTTGCAATCTCAACACCATAAAGGGGAGGGTTCAACAGGATAGAAACGTTAAGTGTTCCACTTGGCAACCCTTTTGTGCTTTTAGGAACTCACTTGTTTTCTAAGTTGGGGACTCATTTTTAGCTTGTGTGAGGTGTTAAGTGTTCCACCTTGTGGACTCATCTCATATTCGCTTTAAGTGTTAAGTCTTCCTCTTTCTGGTTTTTGGATACTTTTGGTAGATTTTCTTTTGGAAACATACATCTGTGCTCACATAGTAATTAGGCCCTATGAACACTATTCATGATTCTTGAGAGATTGGATTCCCAACAAAACCATTCTTAATGATAGAATCCTTGTAGGTAGGGAGGATACTTAGTGCGTCTTCTCTTATTGATCAATACATTCTCTCCTAGGAGAGGTTGATAGATCATGTGGGGGTAGACATCACGAGCTTTGGTGAATCAAAATTGGTTAGTGTATCTTCCCTTATTGATTGATACATTCTCTCTCCGGAGGGGTTGATAGATCATGTGGGGTTGATATCATAGACCTTGGTGAGACAAACTTTGTCTTAGTGTGTCAGATTAATTTTCTTGCTTTTTTTGGGTTAAAAGTGAAGAGGCATCAAAACCTTAGATCTGGAGTGAAGTCCCCTTGTGGTATACTATTGTGAGTCACCTTTAGAGAGGGTTAACCGTAGCAGACAATCCCTTCACAAGGTAAATTGTGTTGATGGAACCTCAAGCGGTAATAGCCATCTTCACCGTGGTAGTGACGGCCGCTATATAAATTTCCTTGTGGAAGAAATCTCCATGGGTATGGTTCATTGTTGGGTTGTCAGATCTCCCTAGCAGCTCCTAAAGATTAAGTTCTCAGACTGTGTCAAAACTCTAATGCGCCGGGATTGGAATTCACCCCTTTGCATCATAAAAGTTGTAGAGTCAAACCATTACTAAAAACCCTAGTGAGGCCAAAGTTTCATTTTCTAGGGTATATGTGCATCATTGCAAAACATTTTTGGAACATACACAATTAGCACTTTTGAGGATTAGAATGAATAAGTCACTTGATTGTTCATGCGCAAGGTTGCTTTTTCCCTTGTTTATTGTTTTCAGACATGCTTGAAATCAAATGCTTGTTATTTTGCATGCTTGTTTATCTATCTGGTTACTGAAAATGAACAAATCTATTACAATCCTCAAATCTAGACATTGAAATTTGCAAACAATCTGAATCTGCAAACTCAAAATTTTGCAAAAATTGATGTAAAATTCTTTCCGGAGTCAAAAATCATTTTAGGAAGTCAAAAGTCATACAATTTTTTCCAAGTGTCATTTCATTACAACCCATCTATCATATGATTGAGTACCCAGTTTTGTACGAGTTTCCATGCCAGCAAATTCTCAAAGTCAAAATCTTGCAACTGTTGTATGAGATTTCCAAGTTTCGTTTCATTACAACCCATCTGTCATATGATTGAGTACCTAGTGTTGTATGAGTTTCCATGCCAACAAATTCTTAAAGTCAAAATCTTGCAACTATCATATGAGATTTTCTACTGTCATTTCATTGCTACCCAACTATCATATGAGTTTTGCAACTATCATTTCATAGCATACCCACTGTTGTACAGAGTGTCGTTTGGGAAATTTTTGAAAGTTGTCAAAAAATTATCAAAATTGCCAGATATTTAGCTTTTTCAGCCTAATTTTAGAATCTGTCAAACAAATCACTATGTCAGGAATAGAGTAGTAGCTATTAAGAGTCCAATCATTTTCCTAAAGTGGCCTTTTGAATTTGATTCAGCCTTCTGCTCAATCGATTTGAGTCCTTATCATCCTGTGTCAAAACCTTGTCATAACTATCAATCTTCAATCAATCATCAAAATGACTAAGTGTTGTGATATCTTGTCTGCTATCTTTTGGGAACCTACCCATACATCTAGGGAACAATATCCTTCATCCACGTCTAATCAAATCTTCAAATCAATCAAACCTTGACAAGGTTGCGTCATCTGATCATCTTGATTCAATTCATTCTTCAGTTATCTGGATCTTATTCTTTTGTTTCACTTGAGGTGAATGGTGGAGACTAGAGCTTCCTCTCACAAGAAATCTATCACCACTCTCCAAACTCCAACTCTTGAGCAACTCATCAATTCTGTTCTTTACGAGGATGACAGTCTTGGCAATTATTGATTGAAATCTAGTTACATACCTCCTCCATCAACTCATGGAGGTACTCAACATACCCCCCATAAATCTAATCCAGGGAGTCCACAAACTCCTACCATGTCTCAAGCATTGACAAATTTTGGTTCTCAAAGAGCTCAATCTCAACATGGTGTAGATCAGGAACCCACACTTGAAGAAATTGCTCAATATCAAAATGATGATAACTTCAAACGAATGATGAAGCATTTCTTGAAAGAAGATAGAGAAGCATACTTTTTACAATTAGATCATCAAGGAGATAAACTTCCTCCCAACTTCAATGTTGAAGACATCATTACACATGAGGAAGAGAATCCACTCACAGCTATGATGAAATAGATGCATGCTATACAAGTTGAACTTAACAATCTCAAGAAAGAGAAGGAACCTAAAGAGTTCTCCATGGAGGCTCTATGTCCTTTTCCATTTGACAAAGACTTGTATATGCCACCATTTCAAAAAAGAGTGGAGATGAAAAAGTATGACAAGTATGATGGACACTCTAATCCTCAAGATCATGTCAGAGAATTCTGTATGCAATCAATGGAGTTCATGCATGAACTAACCTATCTGATGTGTCTCTTCCCTTGATCTCTAGGGGGAGCAGCCATCCAATGGTTCTCTAGACTGCCTTATACTATCAAAATTTTTGAGGAGTTGATCAAATTGTTCTACCAGCAATACTCCTACAATATTCAGCACCCGGTCACCATAATCGATATCTGTAATCTCAAGCAATATCCAGGGGAACCATTCCTAACATTTCTCAAGAGATGGAGGAAGAATTTCTCTCTATATGCCAGACCTAATTTAGAAATAGAAAAATTGGAAATCTTCATCAATAACCTTGTTCCAGAAATCAATTATCCTATACAAATGCAAGATCATACATCTTTTGATAAGATGGTGGATAATGCTATCAAAATTGAAAAAGTGCTTGTGAAAAAAGGAGAAATCACACTTCAAAAAGACAAGTATGAATAAGGATCCAGTTCTAAAGACAAGAACAAAAATTGGAACAAGAACAAAGGCATCATCATAGATGGCATTGTTGACACTATCCATGCCCCATCAAAGGCACTAGCCTACAATCTCACTCTTGGCAATCAAGCCATTAAAGCTTCAAAGCAAAAGTCTTCTCCACCATCTCAAAGGAAGCCAGAATACAAAAAATGGGATAAACATAAAAAATTTACTCCTCTAGGAGAGTCTTTAGAATCAGCTATGAAAACTCTATTGGCTAATAACATCATCTTTTTACCACCAATCTGACCAAATGATCAAGACCCCAAACCGAAATGGTGGAGAGAAAATGAATTATGTGATTTCCATTGGAGTAAAGGTCACAAAACTAGTAGTTGCTACCACTTGAAGCATACCATTCAAGATTTGATCGATAGTGGAGACATCACAATTGACAATCCCAAGAACAATAATGATCATACAGCATTCACAGAACCATTTCTGAAACATGGTCAAGAAGTTTCAACTTCTCAGCCTAATATGGGGGCAAAAGTCAACTATGCCTGCCTTGGAAATAATGTTGTCATCAATATGGTTGAGCCATGTCTCTCTGAAAGTTGCAATGTCATTACAATTGTACGAAGAGACAGAGATCATTCCTCAACTAACGTAGTTACTTAATCACAAGCTCGAATGCATCTGAAAGGATAAACCCTAGATTCATCAAATGTCCCTACATTGCCCTTCAATCTTTCATCTACTTCTAAACATAAGGCTGCTTCCAAATCTTCCAATCCAAAGGATACAAGGCCTACATCTTATAGCATTGTTCAACAACTCCAACACACTAATGTGAAAATCTCCATGTTTGAGTTGCTTTGAATATCTCCAGCTCATAGAGCCATTCTCAATAAAGCTTTGCTCGGTTCCAATGTTGTTGATGACCTTGATTTAGACAGGTTCCAGACTATGGTTGGACATCTTACATCTCTGTAATATATCTCCTTTTCAGAGGAAGATGAAAAATCCTTGAGTCACCCACATAATCAGCCTTTGCATATAGAATTCTTGATCTAGAACCATAGAGTCAAATGTGTGTTGATAGATGGGGGCGCTGGCCTAAACATTTGTTCTTACAGCTTGATCACACAATTGGGATTTTTAGAATTGGCTATTGATCCTAGAAAGAAAATAACTATCAAGGCCTATGATGAACAAGAAAGATCTTCTAAAGGCACCATTTTCTTATGTATCAGAGTGGGTCCAGTTATTAAAGATACCATTTGTCAAGTGCTTGATCTACCTTTGGCCTACAACGTCATTCTAGGGAGATCATGGATACATGAAATGCAAGCTATTCCTTCTACATACCATCAATGTCTAAAGTTTCCTTATGAAGGAGTAGAAGTTACTATCCCCATAGATCTAAATACAACTTGCAACACCTTGAAGGAAAGTACAGATAAGCTTGTACCTAATAATAAAGAATCTTCCATTGAACCAACTAAAGAAGAATCCACATCTAAAATGGAAGATCTTGCAAAAGAGGTTAATATCAAAGAAAATGGTATGGGAGAATATACTATCAAGCCAGTCTTATCTTTGACATCTCTCCCTATCTTGCCTAAGTCTTATGGGAAATCTTTGAAACAATCCAAACCAGACTCTAAAGAACCTCTTGAAGCATATAAAAAGAATTTTGTAGCAGAACAAGTATCCAAGAAAGAATTTGAAGAGTATGAGGCTGTGCTATCATGGCTATACAAAGATGAACCTAAATCTCAAGTTGTTCAAACTGGTAACTCTCTAGTATCCAAACTCTCTTCCAAGTCATATGGTCCAGGAGATAAATTAATAGCTAAGATGGGATATTCAGGTAAAGGACCTCTAGGAATCAGAGGAAAAGGTCTTGAGGTACCTCTCCCACATACTGGTAGAGAAAATAAAAACAAAGTTGGCTTAGAATTTACAAAGAAACCCTATCACCTCAAAGGTAATTGCTCTCTTGTCATAGAGCAGATCACACCAGGGGAACCTCTTCTTAAGAAAGAAGAAACAAAACCATCAGATAGTGATTCAAAGAGTTCAGAACTCATCCCCTATGAAAAATTTCCTAAAGAGATCAAAGACCTTCTTGATGATAAAGATGATCCTATCAAGAGAATTAATGTAGTAGAAACACAAGAACCTACTATCAATCAAGAGATATTTGCAACACAAGAACCAGCTAATCTCAAAAAAAATCAAGAAGAGGGAAGTGGTAGTGATTCTGAGATAGATTCTCATGAGTATGAATACAAATCAAAATCCGAGGGTAACCCTTCTTGGCGTATTCACCCTAACTTTACTCATGTTCTAAGATTTCCTAAAAATCCTGAATCAGAAGATGAATCTAGTGACTATGAATGGGGAGTCATCCCAAAACTAGATGAGCTTATCATAGAGAAACATGTTGATTTTATTCACCAATATGCACCTCAAACCAATGTAAGTCTAGAGCAAAATGATGAACCTATCGAGTTTGATCCACCTATGGCTGAATTGGACTCCCAGGATGACATTGAGCCTATTCACAAATTGGATGTCTTAAGTTGTAGTATCACCTTTGAACTTGAGCATCAGGTTAGGACCAATGATGATAGATCCATATCCGTAAACACTATCTCCCAATCTTTCCCTACTTTGACTATCAAATATCCAGAACTTATTGATCAAACCTCCATGAATCTGAGCCATGGTATTTATACCTTCCTGAATGACTATGCCTTTGCTTGCTACCTCAATGCAGTTGATCCTATGAGTACTTCCATCAGTGAACTGAGCGTCAGCATGACCGAGTTGGACATCAAATATCTTAGTCAAAAAAACAAGAATAAAAAGAAAAAGAAAAAGAGTTCTGAGGGTGAAAACCACTATGTGGCAGTCTCAGAACCTACAAAAGTAAAAATAAAAGACATATCCAAAGGTGAAAACCTCTCTGAGGTGCCTAAGGATGAGATATTTGATGTCCTTCCAAGTCATTTATAGGAAAGATCTCCAGTTCTAATTGAGCCCACTCAATCCATCAATTTGGATACAACAAAGCAACCACAATTGGTACATGTAACACAATCATTATCGGAAGAAGAGAAGCAAAAATTTACAACATTCCTAACAGAGAAGAAGATCAACTTTGCATGGAAATATTCAGATATGCCAGGATTGGATCCTAATCTCATAATGCATCATTTATCTATCACTCCAAATGTCAAACTTGTCAAGCAAAAATTAAGAAAGATGCATCCTCATGTTGCACTCTTGGTCAAAGCTGAATTAAAGAAGCTCCTAAATGCTGGATTCATCTGAGTTATTGACTATGCAGAGTGGATCTCTAATATTGTACCTATTTCTAAACCAAATGGCTCAATCAGAGTGTGCATAGACTTTAAAGCTATGAATAGAGCATGCCCTAAGGATGATTTTCCACTACCTAACATTGATATGATAGTGGACATGACTATAGGTTTTGAGATGTATTCCTTAATGGATGGTTTCTCTAGATATAACCAAATAAAAATTGCTCCATAGGACCAAGAGAAAACTACTTTCACATGTGCATGGGGCACCTTCTATTGGAATGTCATGCCATTTGGGCTTAAAAATGCTAGTGCTACATATCAAAGAGCAATGACATCTATTTTCCATGACATGATGCATCGAACTATGGAAGATTATGTTGATGATACTTTAGCAAAATCTATGATCAGAACTACACATTGAAAAGGACTTGAGCATGATCCTATATAGAATGGAAAAGTTTAGTCTCTGACTAAATCCTAAGAAGTGTGCTTTTGGTGTCACTTCTGGAAAGCTCTTAGGATACATAGTTTCAAAGAAGGGCATTGAAGTTGATCCGGCTAAAGTCAAGGCTATAATAGAGATGCAACCTCCCATGAATATCAGTCAAATGAGGATGTTGCAAGGAAGAGTTCAATCTATCAAAAGATTCATATCACAACTAGTGGACATATCACAGCCTTTTACAAAAACATTACATAAAGGTGTGGCCTTTGCATGGAATGAAGAATGTGAGAACAAATTTAACCATATCAAGAAGTATCTATCAAATCTACCTATCTTGATGCCTCCTATTCATGGGAAGCCATTGATCTTATATGTCTCCGCAATAGCTACATCACTGGGGGCATTGCTAGCGCAACATGATGAAGAGAAAGAGGAAAGAGGCATTTATTATATAAGAAGAACATTGGTGGTGTATGAAAAGAACTATTCTATGATTGAGAAAGCTTGTCTCAATATGATCTTTGCATCATAGAAACTAAGACACTATATGTTAGCTCATACCACACATCTAGTAGCAAAGATTGATCCACTAAAATACCTACTAAGCAAGGCTGCCCTCACAAGTAGACTGGCTAAATGGGTCATGCTTCTAAGCAAATTTGACATTGAATATGTTGAAAGAAAAGCTATAAAAGGTCAAGTTATTGTTGATCAACTAGCAGATGCACCCATGTTTGATGACACACCAATGCAAATGGAATTTCTAGACTCCTCTATTATGCACCTATCTTCTAGAGAATGGAAATTATTCTTTGATGGCTCCTATACACAGAATGGATCTAGAGTAGGCATATTGTTCATAACTCCTCAAGGATACTCCATCCCAAAAGCATTCAGACTAAAGTTCCCCTGCACAAACAATATTGCAAAATATGAAGCCCTTTTGAATGGTATGAAAATAGCAATTGAATGGAGAGTAACAGAGCTACACATTCATGGAGACTCTCAACTTGTTATTCATCAAGTCAATGATGTGTACCAAACTAAAGGTGAAAAGCTCATTCCTTACAAGAGAATGGTAGATGATCTTAAGAAATATTTCATATCTATCACATTTGAGAAAATTCCTAGAATGGAGAACAAGGTTGCCGATGCAATGGCAACACTATCTACTTTATTACAGCAGCCTGAACATGAGCTATGCTACGAGTTCCTGGTGGAAGCACTATATTATCTTGCATATGACTCCCCCGAAACCTGCATGATCTACACTGTTGTAGGTCATGATTCATCGCAATATAAAAACCTATTTTCCTATCTCCAAGACCAAATCAGTCCCTATACCTTCAACCGCCATGAAAAGAGATACCTTATCTGTAATGCCTCCCAATATGTCATAATTGGTAATGATCTATACAAATGAGGTCTAGATGGTATGCTACTTAGATGTTTAGAATGGGAAGAGTCTTAATGTGCATTAGAGGAAGTCCATGATGGTATTTGTGGGTCACACTCGAACGGTTTAAAACTAGCTCAAAAACTTATTAGGGTTGGGTACTATTGGCCTGAAATGGAGAAAGAGGCTATCAAATTTGCTAAGAATTGTCAAAAGTGTCAAGTACATGGAAACCTAATTCATGCTCCAGGGAGGGATCTAATCCCCTTTACAACACAATGGCCTTTCCATCAATGGGCATTTGATCTTATCGGGATGATTCATCCTCATTCTTCTAATGGACATACCCATATAATCACAGCCACAGATTATTTTACAAAATGGGTAGAGGTGGTCCCTTTAACACAAGCAACATGGAAATAGATATCTATGTTCATATTGAACTATATCATATGCAGATATGGGATACCTCATTCCCTAATCATAGATAATGGTGGGCAATTCAGGAATAAGGACCTAGATGATCTATGTGCCAAATTTAAGATCACACAACATTGGTCTTCTATCTACTATCCACAAGGGAATGGCCAAGCAGAGGCTTCTAACAAAAATCTATTAAAGATCTTGCACAGAACAGTAAACAAAACTGGTAGAGACTAGCATCTCATGATTAATCCAGCTCTATGGGCCTACAGAACAAGTATCAGAACACCTACTAGGGCTACACCTTTCACTTTAGTTTATGGGTCTAAAGTGGTACTACCTATTGAGGTTGAAATCCCATCACTCAGAATTAGAACACATGGTCTAGTAACTGATCATGACTACAGAGTGTCTAGGTTACAAGAACTGGAACTACTAGATGAGTGCAGACAAGTAGCATATGATCATCTCATAGTATATCAGAAGAGAATGTCTAGAGGCTACAACAAGAAAGTCAGACACAGAGAATTTCAGGTTGGCAATCTAGTCTTGAGAGAAAATCCTAAAAATTAATCCCATCGAGAACGCAAGGGGAAGTTCAAACCCAATTGGCTAGGTCCCTTTGTCATCACTGCTACTTTTGGCTCTGGTGCCTATCAACTCTCAATGACTAAAGGAGAATAGCTCCAAGAACCAATCAACATTCTCCATCTGAAGAAATTCTATGCCTAAAGCATTTAGTCTATGGTAAAATGTCCTGAAAAAATTAGAAAAATTAGAAAAAGTCCTAAAAAAATGAACATCTTGGTGAAAACCTAGCAATAGGCACCTTGATGATTCACAACAAAATTAGAAAATATCAAAAATATAAAAAAAAAGGAAAAATATAAAAAATGAGAAAAAAAAAAGTGCCTTGGTGAAAACCAGGAAACAGGCACCTTGGTAGCAAAAATAGAATCTCTACCAAGATGGTGAAAACCTGACAAATGGGTGCCACTTGTTTCAAAAAATGCTCCATCTATCAGTGCAATCTTGGTCTTTCCTAGCTTTTAGTCTTGCTTTAGTTTGTACATATCTCCCATTTTGTTTTTGCATTTCTAGTTTTCAATAAGTCGGTCTGTCCACCAAATAATTCAAGCTTCTGTATCCTATCAATGTTCAAACTTGGGGGCAATCAATGTCATATCCTATGGTCTCCGATGTATCTTAGACATATCATATCTAGTCAGAGTCATTTTGAAGCTTCATGTGAGTCAGTCAATCAGTCTTGTCTCCCGAAAGGATTTTGCATCTACAACAACGCAATCAACATCAAACATCAAACTGAAAATAATCTATGTTTTTTTTTTACATGCTTTTATCTCCTTGTATGCTTACTGATTCGCATTGAGATTTTTGCATATTGTTTCCCTTCGAGCTCTTCGATGATGTCCTTTATAGTATTTAGAGAGTGATGACTGGGGGCATAATCTTTTCTTTATTTTCTACCTGTATGTGAAAATCTAACGTCTTTGGAAATTTTGGATTAAAATGGTGTCCGACTGTAAGAGCCTCTATCTCAAATTGGATGGCCATGTGTACCTCGACCATTGATACCCAAAAAATTCAAGGAAGTTTGATCTGACTATTGTCTTTTTGAGTGAGTTCTTTCTCCTACTGTGAAACACGATCTTACCTAAGGATGTGAATGATAAAGGGTCACTATGGGTAATTCACATTGGATTTAGAATGATCTCTTGGCTGTTTGATGTGTTTGAACACAAGGTGTATTTAGGTCATTATGATGTTTATGTTTTGATGCTTATACAAATTGCTATATCAAAAGGGACATGATATTCAAGTCATCTTGGCATTTGTGCCCTGGTGCTTATATCTAATCTGACATTCTAAAAACAAAATCAATATTCATATATCCATGGTTGTTGACCAGTGGGTGTTGTATTGATTCTTGCACATACAAATCGATATTCATATGTCTATGGTTTCATAGCTAGTGGGCATTTTATTGATTTATCCAGTTACCTAAAAGTTCAATGATGATAACAAATTGACACATGATCAGTGACTAGGTCCAAGCTCTTAGGTTGCATTTCATTTTGCATGTCTCTTTGCATTTTGCATGTTTGCATGATCTCACAATGATTAAATGAACTTCAATGCTTAAATTATTCTTCAAATCGCATCTTCAAATCTAACAAGAGCTGAATCTCACATGAAGGTTCCTCCAATGAAACAACAAGTAGAATCCTTTTTTTGGGATCAAAATCAAAATCTAAGATCATTTATATTATCAACTACTTGCATAATCGACCTTCCATCATCACAGAAATCCAATATTCAACTTAACTGATTATCTTACATCAAACTATCAAAATTTCAACTTGGTCACCCATGGTCAACTCAATGTCAAACCTAGTCAAACTTGGTCTTTTGGGACCTTCCAATGATGCAGAATGCATTCTTGAACCTGTTTAACCACTTCTCAAATCAATTAGCATGCTTTTGAACCATATCACGCTAACTTCTCTTGTCAGATTTCAATTTTAATCCCGAAGGGGGCATGGTGTTACACATCATTCAAAGTCTGTAAATCAAATTCTATCAATCTTTCCTCAGTAAGCAAGACAACAACCACATCTAGTTATTGATTCATTAAAAAATATCATCGCTCAGGGAAAATCTATCATCACTTGGGGCATATCAGATTCATCAAGATCCATATCAATCTGGTATTCTCCTAATCTTGTAAACTATATCAGTTTTTGCAACCATCGAATCATAGTGTTCTTTCTTTGGTTCTTCGGCAACTGAAGGATTCAAATGTGATACCTACTAGTTCTACCAAGACAATCGAGTCTAGAACCGGTCACTCACTTCTTTGCAATCCTAAGGTTTGGAATCAGGCATTTTGACACTTTTTCACAATCATAGGTTCATTTGCTACTACAGTGAACATTATCTTTTGTCATTCAGGACCTATTATATCCATATCAAATCAATATCAATCAGCTTTTGTCTCATATTAATTATCAAACATCAGTTTCATATCTTTATCAAACACAGACTATCTTTCAACGACTGCGCTTCGCACAGTAATTCAAAGAGGGGCAAAATGTAATACCCCAAAAATGGGCTATAGGTTCATTAACCTCTATATTGACACATCGAATGAAATCAACATCAAAGTCCTAATATAAGGCACATCTAAATATCATTGAATCATAATTGATTATCTTAAATTCTGCATTGGGGAATATTCCTAGCAATATTCCTAATTATCTTGATTATCTTTAATTTAATGATTATTTGGTGATAAATCACATTTATCCTAAGATTGATTAATTGACTATTTTCATAGTTAATTAATTAGATTTAATATCTTGCCACTTAATTGTGTAATTAAATTTAATTCTATCTATTATTAATTGTATTATTTAATTTTGACAATAAATCTAATATCTTATGAATAATTGATTAAATTCTTATTTAATTAATTAAAGCAAGTTGTCATTATTTAATAATATAGTTTTTAATAAAAGTTTGATTAAATAATTGATTAACCCATAAATCAATTATTTATTTTCAAAAATCAGTTAAGTTGAGCATAAATCATGCTCATTCAAAAGAAATAGTTAAACTCCAAATCAGAAAATCAATGCAAGTTATTGACTTTTTGGAACTCAACATCATTTTTGAGTTTTAAAGTTGATCTAAACTTCTAATTTGAGTTAAAAAGCTATTTTTGCATGATTTTCATATTTTTGTGAATTAAATTATCTTTATTATCAGATAACTCAAAAATCAAGCTGAGTTAATCTGAGTGATTTATGGCTTTCTTCCATGCACCTCCAAAGCCCTAGATTTCTATAAAAACAAAGCTCAGCTCTTCATAATTCATCTCTCAAATTTTCATCCATGAATTTGCATTCTCATGCTGTCGAATTGGAGTCTAAAGAATCATCTTTGTGAATCCAAGCCATTGTGAGATCTTTCTAGTTTTGAGCATTGCATATCATTTAGCATAGATTCATATCATTGTTAGATCAATTTCCATATTAGCATAGAATCATATCAATTTTTCATTATTATTTCATAGAAAATAGCAAAAATATAGATTAATTGCATTCATATTTCATATCAGTTTTGCATTCAAATCCTTCATTTAGGTGTTGTCTAAGTCACTGATCTCGATAACAATTTGAGAACATTAATCTCGCACCTACTAAAAGGTAGTAAATCGCTTGGTTAGAGAAGATTTCAATTTTGCACGATTTTGATTATAGCTAACCTCTAATGTTTTACTGAAGTTTTGTGTCTATAGATCAAGTACAATTTTCACCCACACAAAAAATGGTTATGGGGACTTTCTAGGGGTCCTAACACGTGATAAGGTGTACTAGGAATCCTAAGAAGTCCCATGACCCTTTTTGACACATTTCAACACTCAAGTGTGTTCCAAGGGGTCATATGACCCCTTAGGACACACTTGAGTGTTCTAATGTGTCGAAAGGGGTCATGGGCACTTTTTAGGGGTCCTAGTATGCCTTATCACACGTTAGGACCCCTAGGAAGACCTGATGACCCTTTCGACACATTTAAACACTCAAGTGTGTCCCAAGGGGTTGCATGACCCCTTACGACATAGTTGAGAGTTATAATGTGTTGAAAGGGGTCATGTGGTCTTATTAAGGGTCCTAGTACACCTTATCATGCATTAGGACCCTTAGGAAGTCTTCATGACCACTTTTGTCTCATTTCAACACTCAAGTGTGTCCAAAGGGGTCGTATGACTCCTTATGACACACTTGAGAGTTTTAATATGTCAAAAGGGTTCATGGGGAATTCCTAGGGGTACTACTACACCTTATCATGTATTACAACCCCTAGGAAGTCCCCATGACCCCTATTGACACATTGGAATTTTGAAGTGTGTCCTAAGGGGTCCTATGACCTATTCAGACACATTTGTGCAATCAAATGTTTCAAAAGTGGTCATGAGGAATTCCTAGGAGTCCTAGTATGCCTTATCATGTGTTAAGACTCCTAGGAAGTCCCCATGACCCCTTTTGACACATTAGAACCATCAAGTGTGTCATAAGGTGTCCTACAACCCCTTCAGACACACTTGAGGGTTCAAATGTGTCAAAAGGAGTCATGGGGACTTCCTAGGGGTCCACCCCTTAAGACACACTTGAGGGTTCTCATGTGTCAAAAAGGGTCATGAGAACTTCCTAGGGGTCCTAGTGTGCCTTATCAAGTGTTAGGACACCTAGGAAGTCCTTATGACCCATTTTGACACATTGGAATGCTCAAGTGTGTCATAAAGGGTCCTACGACCCCTTTGAACACACTTGAGTATTCAAATGTGTCAAAAGTGATCATCAGGACTTCCTAGGGGTTCTAATAGGCCTTATCATGAGTTAGGACCCCTAGGAAGTCCCTGTGATCCCTTTTGACACATTGAAATGCTAAAGTGTGTCCTAAGGGGTCCTACGGCCCCTTCAGACACACTTGAGAATTCAAATGTGTCAAAAGGGTTCATGAGGACTTCCTATTGGTCTTAATATGCCTTATCATGAGTTATGACCTCTAGGAAGTCCCAGTGACCCCCGTGGACACATTGGAATGCTCAAGTGTGTTTTAAGGGGTCCTACAACCCCTTTGGACACACTTGAGCATTCAAATATGTCAAAAGGGGTCATGGGGACTTCCTACTAGTCCTCATAGGCCTTATCATGAATTAGGACCCCTAGGAAGTCCTCGTCACTCCTATGGACACATTGGAATGCTCAAGTGTGTAATAAGGGGTCCTACGGCCCCTTCAGACATAATTGAGAATTCAAATATGTTGAAATGGGTCATGGGGACTTCCTAGGGGTCCTAATAGGCCTTAGCACATGTTACAACCCTTAGGAAGTCCCCATGACCCCTATGGATACATTAGAATGCTCAAGTGTGTCCTAACAGGTCCTACGGCCCCTTTGGACACACTTGAGCATTCAAATATGTCAAAAGGGGTCATGGGGAATTCCTAAGGGTCCTAATAGGCCTTATCATGTATTAGGACCCCTAGGAAGTCCCTGTGATCCCTTTTGACACATTGAAATGCTAAAGTGTGTCATAAGGGGTCTTACGGCCCCTTCAAACACACTTGAGCATTCAAATATCTCAACAAGGGTCAAGTGGACTTCCTAGGGGTCCTAATAGGCCTTATCATGTGTTAGAAACCCTAAGAAGTCCCTATGACCCCTTTTTACATATTAGAATGCTCAAGTGTGTCATAAGGGATTATACAGACCCTTCAAACACACTTCAACATTCAAATGTGTCAAAAAGGGTCATGAGGACTTCCTAGGGGTCCTAATAAGCCTTATCATACATTATGAACCTTAGGAAGTCCTCGTGACCTCTTTTGACACATTGGAATGCTCAAGTGTGTCCTAAGGGATCCTACAACACCATCAAACACACTTGAGCATTCCAATGTGTCAACAAGGATCATGGGGACTTACTAGGGGTCCTAGTAGGCCTTATTGCAAGTTAGGACCCCTAGGAAGTCCCTGTGACCCCTATGGACACATTGGAATACTCAAGTGTGTCCTATGGGGTCCTACGGCCCCTTCAGACTCAATTAAGCATTTAAATGTGTCAAAATGGGCCATAAGGACTTCCTAGGGGTCCTAATAGGCCTTATCACAATTTAGGGCCCCTAAGAAGTCACCGTGACCCCTGTGGACACATTATAACACTCAAGTGTGTCCTAAAGGGTCCTACGGCCCCTTCAAACACACTTGAGCATTCAAATGTGTCAAAAGGGGTCATGGGGACTTCCTAGGGGTCCTAGTAGGCCTTATCACAAGTTAGGACCCCTAGGAAGTCCCCGTGACCCCTGCGGACACAATGGAATGTTCAAGTGTGTCCTAAGGGGTCCTACAACCCCTTCAAATAGACTTGACCATTCAAATGTGTCAAAAAGTGTCATGGGGAAATCCTAGGGGTCCTAATGTGTGATAAGGCCTATTAGGACCCCTAGGAAGCCCCCATGACCCCTTTTGACACATTTCAATGCTCAAGCATGTCCAAAGGGTCCATAGGACCTATTAAGATACACTTGAGCATTTCAATGTGTTCATAAGAGTCATAGGGACTTCATAGGCATCCTAACATGATCCTTTTTGACACATTGAAATGCTAAAGTGTGTCATAAGGGGTCCTACAACCCCTTCAGACACACTTGAGCATTCAAATATGTCAATAGGGATCATGGGGACATCCTAGGGGTCTTAATATGCCTTATCATGTGTTAGAACCCCTAGGAAGTCCTCGTGACCCCTTTTGACATATTAGAATGCTCAAGTGTGTCATAAGGGATCCTATGGACCCTTCGGACACACTTGAGCATTCAAATGTGTCAAAATGGGTCATGAGAACTTCTTAGGGGTCCTAATAGTCCTTATCACACATTAGGAACCCTAGGAAGTCCCTGTGACCCCTTTCGACACATTAGAATGCTCAAGTGTGTCCTAAGGTGTCCTACAACACCGTAGAACACACTTGAGCATTCCAATATGTCAAAAGGGGTCATGGGGAATTCCTAGGGGTCCTAGTAGGCCTTATCATGAGTTAGGAGCCCTAGGAAGTCCTTGTGACCCCTATGGACACATTGGAATACTCAACTGTGTCCTCTGGGGTCCTACAGCCCCATCAGACATAATTGAGCATTCAAATGTGTCAAAATGGGTCATAAGGACTTCCTAGGGGTCCTAATAGGCCTGATCACAATTTAGGACCCCTAGGATGTGACTGTGACCCCTGTGGACACATTGGAAAACTCAAGTGTGTCCTAAAGGGTCCTAGGGCCCCTTCAAACATACTTGAGCATTCAAATGTGTCAAAAGGGGTCATGGGGACTTCCTAGGGGTCCTAGTAGGCCTTATCATGAGTTAGGACCCCTAGGAAGTCCCCGTGAACCCTGTGGACACAATGGAATGCTCAAGAGTGTACTAAGGAGTCCTACGACCCCTTCAAACACACTTGAGAAAATAAATGTGTCAAAAGGGGTCATGGGGACTTCCTAGGGGTCCTACTAGGCCTTATCACATGTTAGGACCCCTATGAAGTCCCCGTGACTCTTATGAACATATTGAAATGCTCAAGTGTGTCCTAACAGGTCTGATGGACCCTTTGGACACACTTGAGCATTAAAATGTGTCAAAAGGGGTCATGGGGGCTTCCTAGGGGTCCTAATAGGCCTTATCACACATTAGGACCCCTAGGAAGTCCCCGTGACCCCTTTTGACACATTAGAATGCTAAAGTGTGTCATCAGGGGTCATGGGGGCTTCCTAAAACACATTGGAATGTTCAAGCATGTCCTAACGGGTCCTACGGCCCCCTCGGACACACTTGACCATTCAAATATGTCAAAAGGGGTCATGGGGACTTCCTAGGGGTCCTAATAGGCTTTATCACACATTAGGACCCCTAGGAAGTCCCTGTAACCCCTATGGACACATTGGAATGTTCAAGCCTATCCTAATGGGTCCTAAAGCGCCCTCAAACACACTTGATCATTCAAATGTGTCAAAAGGGGTCATGGGGACTTCGTAGGGGTCCTAATAGTCTTTGTCACACATTAGGACCCCTAGGAAGTCCCCGTGACCCCTTTTCACACATTGGGATGCTCTAGTTTTTCATAAGAGATCCTGTCGCCCCTTCAGACACACTTGAGCATTCAAATGTGTCAAAAGGGGTTATGGTGACTTCCTAGGGGTCCTAGTAGGCCTTATCATGAGTTAGGACCCCTATGAAGTCCCCATGACCCCTGTGGACATAATGAAATGCTCAAATGTGTCCTAAGGGGTCCTACAGCCCCTTCAAACACATTTGACCATTCAAATATGTCAAAAGGGGTCATGGGGACTTCCTAGGGTACCTAATAGGCCTTATCACACATTAGGACCCCTATGAAGTCCTTGTGACTCTTATGAACACATTAGAATGGTCAAGTGTGTCCTAATGGGTCCTACGAACCCTTTGGACACACTTGAGCATTAAAATGTGTCAAAAGGGGTCATGGGGACTTCCTAGGGGTCCTAATAGGCCTTATCACACATTAGGATCCCTAGGTAGTCCCCGTGACCCATGTGGACACATTGGAATACTCAAGTTTTTCCTATGGGGTCCTATGATGCCTTTAGACACACTTGAGCATTCTAATGTGTCAAAAGAGGTCATGGGGACTTCCTAGGGGTCCTAATAGGCCTTATCACACATTAGAACCCCTAGGAAGTCCCTGTCACCCCTTTTGACACACTAGAACTCTCAAGTGTGTCCCAAGGGGTCCTACGATGCATTCAGACACACTTGAGCATTCCAATGTGTCAAAAGGGGTCATGGGGACTTCCTAGGGGTCCTAATAGCCCTTATTACATGTTAGGACCCCTAGGAAGTCCCTGTGACCCTTTTTGAAACATTGGAATGCTCAAGTGTGTCCTAAGGGTTCCTAGGATGGCTTTAGACACACTTGAGCACTCCAATGTGTCAAAAGGGGTCATGTGGACTTCCTAGTGGTCCTAGTAGGCCTTATTGTGAGTTAGGACCCCTAGGAAGTCTTTGTGACCTCTTTGGAAACATTTGAACACTCAAGTGTGTCCTAAAGGGTCCTACGCCCCCTTAGACATAATTGAGCATTCAAATATGTCAAAAGGGGTCATGGGGACTTCCTAGGGGTCCTAATAGGCATTATCACATGTTAGGACCTGTAGGAAGTCCCCATGACCCCTATGGACACATTGGAATACTCAAGTGTGTCCTAATGGGTCCTACGGCCCCTTTAGACATATTTGAGCATTCAAATGTGTCCTAACGGGTTCTACGGTCCCTTTAGACACACTTGAGCATTCAAATGTGTCAAAAAGGGTCATGGGGACTTCCTAGGGGTCCTAATAGGCCTTATCATGCATTAGGACCCTTAGGAAGTCCCCGTGGCCCCTTTTGACACATTGGAATGCTCAAGTATTTCATAAGAGGTCCTATGTCCCCTGTTAGCCCATTTTCCTATAATAGCAAAAATTTCCAAAAATTGGTCTATCCCTACAAAAGTTTTCATGACTATAGCATGTTTCTTCTAGTCCCTACAGTTATTTTTATCGCTCTGGCTTTGAAACCCTTGCAAAAATTCAAAAAAACTAGCCGTTACTATGAAATGCCCTAATTTACCTCAGCCTCAATCTATTCTTTCATTACCTTTTCAGGTCACTTAAAATCTCAATAACCCATGTGCTTAAATTTTATGTCCCCTCGCTCGCTATGTGGTTAGGTTTTACATCGGGGTCCCCCTTTAATATTTCCCTAAGTTCCTAGGTCTCTTGGCATTTTATTTTCCTAAGCCTCTAGCTGCAAAGTTTCTTTCCTTTGTTTCACCCTTGTAGAAAATATGTGGTTGTCGTTAATTCACAAGACTGTTTGGTGTCAGAGGTCTTTGACATGTGAATTTGCAACCATGTGCCACCTGTCTCGGCAGGCCCATCCTCAAGGTTTGAAGCAAGTTAACACATGAGTAGATCTTGTGGCCGTCATTACACCGCTAAGGTAAAGTGCTCGATGTTTAATATGGTGGTATAGCGACAACTGTTTGATGTGATGGTAAAAAAACTATGGGTCTAAAGTGAAAAGTAAGTATAAATGGTAAGCTATGATTAGTCTACGAGTGAGTGACTAGGTAATATGTCAGTGGGTCCTGATATCCAGCATGTTAGCGAGTCCTAGCCTTGTCAGAGAATCAATGAATGGCATAAGTTCTTATCAAAATTTTCAGAGGCTTGAGATTATGCGCCGGCCATTGATTTCATATCCTATCAGAGGGTTGTCAGAGCAAGGAGAGATTCTCCATCCAAAAATTGTCTTATAATCTGGTGGAATCTTTTGGCTCTAGGTGAAGATGAGACAATGGTTGATCTTCTTGATGCGGGCCTAGTAAATTTCTCATTCTTTTTGGTGGTTCTGACATTTTCCTGCTTCGTTCACTGGTTCACATGATGTTTTAGTGAAGGGTCTAAAGACTTAGCAATTTGGAAAATAGTGTTCACATAGTAGCCAAATGAATTAGCAGTGCTCTCAAAGTTCTCACGAATGGGTGAGGGTCTCTTTTGTCATGTGTTTGCCAAATGGATAGAAGGTTAAGGGCTAGCCAAGAATAGTGGGACCATCTGATGATTCATCACTGAGGTGTCAATTTATGATTGGCTAAGCTAGAGGATGATGAGGAATACTACAAGGGTGGGGCCATTGTCAGAAAGGTCATTGATGGGGGAAAAAATCTACAGTTGGCGTAAGTTCTCATGGGTTGTGTTAGAGCCATGAGATCTTATGCCAACTATCCATTTTCAAAGGCTTAGGTAGGTGGGTCCTATGTCAGAGATGACCAAACATGAGCAGTGAATGAAGTAGTGACAACTGGCATAAAGCGGGCCCAGGCAAGGGTCTAAGGTCTAGTGGACCTGATAAAAGAGGTTGGCAGACTGACAAATTCTAAGTGGGTTCGCTCATTCGCAAGGTAAGACGACAGTATTCTAAATTGACTAGCGATTTGGTGAGTGTGTATTAGCATAATCACTAAAATATCTGGTGGGTAGTATAAAGTATTATGTGAATGGTCGATTCCCTTTAGTCACCAGTTTGCCAGATGTTGCTGAGATAGGTCAGGTTTCCTTTGTTTGCTAAGTCACAGAGTTAAAGGTGGGTTAGTGTTTTCACTTTGCGAATAAGAAAGCCTTTTTGCATGTTCACTGAAGGTAAACCCAAGGTGTCTAGTTGAGTGAAGGTCATAAAACCTGTGAAACATGATGATTGAATGGTCACGATAAAAATTTGATTCAAGTTTGAATGATGACCGCTGATTTGCTACAAGTGCCATGAATATGACCGTTGAAATTCAAATTCAAATTTTTAAGGGTTTCTCAACAACATAAAGGACTAAAATTCAATGCAGAAGTGACTGGAGCTGGTAAGAGATGATTTGTTTTCCATTGCAGTGTGGTCCAGGGTGTGATGATCAATTACAGAGATCTATACCATGCAAGGAATGAGATGAATGGCTTGAGGTGTGTTGCAAGTGGTTGAATAGACTAGTTTTCATGGTGGATTTATGATCTCCTATACACTGTTCTGAGAATTATCATAATTGGAGATCATTTTTAGATCTGTTCTTCATTAGGTTGCTTGGTTTTCCCCAAAGTGCAATAATTTTTTATTTTTTGAATTTTTTTGGTGGGTGGAAACCTAACCCTTACCATGGTTATCCATAGCTTGTTGCATCCTAGCTTGTGTAGGATTCCAAGATAACCAGGGGTATATATGGTTGAAGTTTTGACTTTGTAGGGTTCTAAAATCCTGGTTCCTTTTTGGTTCCATAAAGGGTCCTTTTCCTATAGATTTTATCTACTTCTCTACATATAGGGTGTTCTTCTTTCCTTTGTTGGCTCAGAGAATATGATATGTATTGTAGTTGATTTGTCTTATACATGACATTAAATATGTTTCTACTATTATCAGATTGTCTCCATTTGAGTTTCAGACTTATTGATTGAAACATCAAGGGTGTTTCCATCTTTCTATTTGCATTTCCTTTGTGTCTGCAATAGAGTTGTTTTCACAGAAGAAACTAGGTTTGGGATTGGTTTTCAGGTGTGTATGAATTTGGGTATCAAGGGTATCTTATGTTTGTCTTCCAATGGATGCTAGTTAATGTATTACCTATTTATAGGTCTCTTCTAAGGGGAGAGTTAATATCCTTTGAATAGGTGATAGAACATTTGGGTACATAGGTGGATTGTTGAAGTATGACCTAATTAATGGTGTATGTTTGGTGTAAGGCATCAGCATATTTGAATGTATTTCTTTCTTGTTTCATAGCTCTCTACCGTAGTGATGTATTTGACTCTGCTCCCTATTGGATAAAGCACTGGTCTATGAGAGACTTAGGATATCTTAGGAGCCCTTCCAACCCAACATCAAATCAAATACCTTTCCCTTTCATGTTGGTAGTAGTAGTAGGAGGTCCTTTCTAGTCTTCAAACTCATTCTATGCAAGTAGGGCTATTGCATGTGAATTGGCTTCATTGGGGTACAATTTACTTGAAGGGGTTTGAAGGTTATTCCATAATAATTTATCTATAGGCCTATTGTTTATATTAAGGTGCCTTGAGAGTGCATATAAGGCAATACCTGCCTGAGTGATGTAGAGCCCAAAGAAGGAGGATGTTCTTTATCCTCATCAATTGGACTATTTTCTTGTCAAACTTCAGTGCCTACCCCAAGAATCAAGCCCATCTATTGATTCAAGTTATGTCATGCAAGGAAAAGCTCCAACAGCCCCTTCGGACACACTTGAGCATTCAAATGTGTAAAAAGGGGTCATGGGAACTTCCCAGAGGTCCTAATAGGCCTTATCATGTGTTAGGACCCCTACAAATTCCCCGTGACCCCTTTTGACACATTAGAATCCTCAAGTGTGTTAAAAGTGGTCCCATAGACCCTTCAAACACACCTAAGCATTCAAATGTGTCAAAAGGAGTCATGGGAACTTCCTAGGGGTCCTAATAGGCCTTATCATGCATTTGGACCCCAGGAAGTCCCTATGACCCCTTTTGACACATTGGAATGCTTGAGTTTTTCCTAAGGGGTCCTACGATGTAGTTAGACACACTTGAGCATTCTAATGTGTCAAAAGGGGTCATGGGGACTTCCTACGGGTCCTAATAGACCTTATCACAAGTTAGGACCCCCTAGGAAGTCGTTGTGACCCCTTTTGACACATTAGAACACTCAAGTGTGTCCTAAGGGGTCCTACAATGCCTTCAGACACACTTGAGTATTCACATGTGTCAAAAGGGGTCATGGGAATTTCCTAGGGGTCTTAGTAGGACTTATCATGAGTTAGGACCCCCTAGGAAACCTCCATGACCCCTGTGGACACATTGGAACAATCAAGTGTGTTCGAAGGGGTCCTACAACCCCTTCAGACATAGTTGAGCATTCAAATGTGTCAAAAGGGGTCATGGGGACTACCTAGGGGTCCTAATAGGCCTTATCACATGTTAGTACCCCTAGGAAGTCCCCATGACCACTATGGACACATTGGAATGTTCAAGTGTGTCCTAATGTGTCCTACGGCCCCCTTGGACACACTTGAGCATTCAAATGTGTCAAAAGGGGTCATGGGGACTTCCTTGGGGTCCTAATAGGCTTTATCGCACATTAGGACCCCTAAGAAGTCCTTGTGACCCCTTTTCACACATTGGGATGCTCAACTATGTCATAAGGGATCCTACGGCCCCTTCGGACACACTTGAGGATTCCAATGCATCAAAAGGGGTCATGGGGATTTCCTAGAGTTCCTAATAGGTCTTATCATGTGTTAGGACCCCTAGGAAGTCCCCATGACCCATTTTGACACATAAGAATCCTTAAGTGTGTCATAAGGGGTCCTACGGACCCTTCAGACACACTTGAGCATTCAAATGTGGAAAAAGGGGTCATAGGGACTTCCTAGGGGTCCTAATCGGCTTTATCATGCATTTGGACCTCTAGGAAGTCCCTGTGACCATGTGGACACATTGAAACACTCAATTGTGTCCTAAGGGGTCCTACAATGCCTTCAAACACACTTGAGCATTCCAATGTGTCAAAAGGGGTTATGGGGACTTCCTAGGGGTCCTAATAGGCCTTATCATGCATTAGGACCCCTAGGAAGTCCCCATGACCCCTTTTGACACATTAGAACTCTCAAGTGTGTCCTAAGGGGTCTTACAATGTCTTCAGACACACTTGGGCATTCAATGTGTCAAAAGGGGTCATGGGGACTTCCTAGGGGTCCTAGTAGGCCTTATCATGAGTTAGGACCCCTAAGAAATCATCGTGACACTAGTGGGACACATTGGAACACTCGAGTGTGTCCTAAGGGGTCGTACAACACCTTCAAACATACTTATGTATTCCAATGTATCAAAGGGGTCATGGGGACTTCCTAGAGGTCCTAATAGGCCTTATCACATGTTA
>BSBK01009920.1:0-2500 GCA_027943335.1 Chamaecyparis obtusa
TTTGAAAGTAAATTGCAGACTAAAAATAATTAAAAGCAGAATAGAACAGAACAGAAGATAGAAAATTAAAATACATAGACACAGAGATTATAGTGGTTCATCCAGCTATTCTGGATTACATCCACTCTTCAAGCGAAGGACTATCTCTTATTCAGATTATGAAAAATTACAACAGTAGCAGCCACAAATTGGCTTTTACTTATTCAATAATAGACATTCAAATGGAAGACCAAAATAGCCTAGAAGAGGAAGAGATGGCAATGATGGACTGCACAGAACCGTTACATATCCCTTTCTGCCAGAACTGTTAAAATGATATATGTTGTTTGAGCATTTGTAGCCAGTATGGTCACTATGAAGAGCAACATGTTGACAACATTATTTCTATAACTTCATAGGCTAGTAGGGAACCCTCTTTAATACCATGTTTTCTCAAACTTTTCATATTGTCTTACCATCATATCACATAAATCGACATATCTACATATTTCACTTCCATTATGTGCGGCTCGCCATGACATTACAGTTTGTGATCATTAAGAAGAAAGTCAACGAAGCTATAAACAAAAGAACAAATACTGAATAATTAACATTTGCATATCGACTCTGCCAAGTGCACATCAACATCAAGAGGAAATAATTTTTGGAGTTGGTACATGGGAGTAGTTGAGTAAATATGATTCATATCCTTTGAAGTGACTTTCACAACAATTCATTTTTGTCTACCCAAGAACATATATGATATGCTTTAGAGATTAAAGGAACGTATGAATCAGTTTCTGCCACAACAACATTTAGTTTGTTTTGTTTTATAAACTTGTTTATTGTATTTACACGTCATATAGAAGGTTTGATGATTTGTTTGAGGAGGTATAACAAACATGAGCAAACATGTTGGTTAGTTTTCTAATTATTCCTTCACCTAATGGAGATAGAGGATTTTATGTAAGAGTGTGGTGGATGTGAATGAAAATATCATGAAGGTGATAAAGCATCATACACAGTATTTTAAAAAAACTTTTATTGAGAAGGATAAGAAGCTAAGTGATACATTGACAGTATTCAGTATGTGTTGTCAACAACAGGGTTTCCACGAAGTCCTCTATCCTTCCCCATGACAATGTTTAGATGATATATTGAGCTTTGTAGCATGCCCCACGAATGTCTATCACCTACCTTCCACTTGTAAGAGCGAACTCACCAACAATCACATGCATAGATCAATGTGCTTGGAGCTTACGACACCTGAGATATGTCTGTGTTTATTAACTTGTGGTAATCAATAGTGTCCATATGCTATTGACCGTGTACCCCCAGCAATGTAAGACTCTTATCCAGATCGCTATTCCATGCTTGATATTAATGTTGTATATCCGTCCCACTTCCCGCTAGTTCATTTCAACTACTATTTAATATTGAAATTGATACACAATTTCTTGTAGGTTGGAATATCCTTGAGTATTTTCCTTGTCCCTTCTTTGTATGAAATCTCCTCCATATTATTTCTTTCTCACATTTGCAACTTGGCTCTGATACCATGTTGATATTTTAGGATTGCTGAAAATGTAATAGCACTGCATGTATTGTATACGGTATGTATTTTCCAAATGCAACAATCTCTCTTGTCTATATTAGGAATGAGGCTATGTGAGACATGTCCCTTCATGGGACATGTTTATTCATTTTATAATGTTTCATTAATCAATCATATATTAGAATAATATAAGTTTGAATAATATATATTTTAATAATAATATAACATATATATATATATATACACATATATACACATATATATAGATATATATATATATGTGTGTGTGTATATATGTGTGTATATATATATGTATATATGTGTGTGTGTGTGTGTGTATATATATATATACATATATATATATATATATATATACATATATATATATATATATATACATATATATATATATACATACATATATATATATATACATATATATATATATATACATATATATATATATGTATATATACATATATATGTATATATACATATACATGTATATATACATATACATATATATATATATACATATACATATATATATATATATATATATACATATATATATATATATGTATATGTATATATACATATATATATATATATATATATGTATATATACCATATACATATATATATATATATGTATATATACATATATATATATATACATATATATATACATATGTATATATATACATATATATATATACATATATATATAACATATATGTATATATATATATGTATATATATATATATGTATATATATATATATGTATATATATATATATATATATATATATATATATATCTTTCTCTCTCTCTCTCTCTCTCTATATATATATATATATATATATAAACAAATACAATATCTAAGTATTATATGTATTCTAAGTGATCATATGATTGAAGCTACAAACATTAACAAAAATAGTCCTACAAAAGTATTTATTATTG
>BSBK01009920.1:7500-51358 GCA_027943335.1 Chamaecyparis obtusa
ATTTTCAAAATGCCAAAAGGAGGATCAATTTTTTCCTCCAGGTCTTCCTTAAGGAGCTGAACATTTCTCTCTTGCACATCGACAGTTTCAAAAAAGGGATGGTTTTGGAGGAGGACAGAATATCCTTGTCTAGGCTGGTCTCATCACACCTCACATCTTTATCCTTTTTATCTGACAACACCTCAGTGATAGATTCATTTTGTGAGAGATGGGGACATCATGGTCCACCAAACTGGCATAGTCAACCAAGTAGGAACTCTCTAACCACCAGGATCATTCTGATCACCCATATCCAAAAAATTCTAAATTTTTTTAATCCCCTCCACTTTCGTGTCACTACCAGTACCAGACAGAGAATCCTTGCTATTGTCCTTAGGGTTTTTCTAGAGAATTCCCTTTCAAATCTGTGAAACCCCCACACTAACCCCCTCTGACTCAGTCTCCATGCCACTTTTCTTTTCAAATTTCAATTTTTTAGAGGATGATCCCTCCTAACCTCTTCGTCCCTACCTCTTTTGACCAAGGTTATAGTAGACCCACCACCCAAAATCTAGGGAGGAGACATGCTAAGAGCCATATTATTCTTAACATGCTCAACAATGAGTAGAATAAGCCCTTCATGAAGGACCGACTTATTCTCTTTTCTTCTATGTCCAACAATACTATGGCAGAGAGAGGTAAGTAAAATAATAGGGGAAAGAAACCCTAACCTTATGCCTAAAGTGATAGAGAAGAACAAAATGATAAGAATGGGCCTATTTATACCTCCCATCAAGGGTGATGTACTCCATAATAGCCACCATCACCTCATACCAAATTTCCTTGAAACTCTCGACATCATAGCACCCACCACATCCTTGACCAAATTGCTCGCTTCCTCTTAGTCCTTTGGGAAATGGTCAATGACACTGTAGGAGACCTTCTTGTCCCTAAAATTTTTTATCCTTTTCATGCTAAGGCCCAAGACCTCAACAATGAGATCCTTGGTAATCTTGACATCCATTCCCCCAATATTTATATGCCATCCTTCCAACTATCAACAAATATTTTGGTAACCCCTTCATCAAAGCCATGCAATTTCTCCATGTAAGGAATAAGCCTGCCTTACGTAACTTATCTCAGGCTTCCTTCTCTTCCTTTCATATCTTACAATTCTTGGGTTCATGATTATTCAACTCCCCACCCATATTATCGGCAGTAGTAACAGACTAGAGAGGATACAAATAAAGAGACTTGTACAAGATGAAAAAAATGACAAAGGAAAAACCTGTCACCACTCTAATAAACTTGTGTCTTCTCCATTTGTTCTTGGGAAAGACAAAATTTTTCATAATGATATAGAAACCCTTACTGAAAAGATGTCTTGTCATTATTGCTATGGAGATACTCCAAATCAGCCCTCCTACTATGAATCTTATCATACTCCATCTTAGCTTTCAAATCAGCATTAAGTTGACTACCTCCTTGCCAAGTCATGATTTCCTCCAATTTGATAGCTAGGTTAGCCAAAGCGTCGGCCATCCCATTGGCCTCATGATACACATGTGAAATAAGTACCTCTTGCAAAGTATTAATAATTTCAAGAGCATCTTTAATAAAAGCTCTAATTGTCTATGATGGTTTGGATTTACCTTTGATGCAATTTAAAATGTTCATCGAATCTCCCTCAATCCAAACTTTATTATACTTAGCTAAATCAATAATTTTTAAAGTATGAAGAAGACCCGTTGCTTCTACCACATGCTTAGATTGAATACTAATGGTTAAGGCTACAACAACAAGATAGTTAGCCTCATCATCCCTAATTATCTCGCCACACCCAGTAGGACTTGGGTTTCCCTTGGAGGCCCCATCAAAATTAACTTTGATCCATCCTTTGGGGGGAGAGATCCAGATGGTATTTTCCCATGAAGACATAGAGGCTTTGAAGTCCTTTATGGGGTTGAAAACAACAAAAAAAATCCAACTTCCTTCCCATTAAAGCCACACAATTCTCCTGGATACTTATTTTTATTTTCTCCACCACCACAAAAGGGGGCAAAGAGGTGTTTTTGAAAACCCTGTCATTGCACTCTCTCCATATTTTCCAAATGACATGCGGAGCAATAATATTTTAGAGATTTGTATCGATACCCATATTTGCATTTCTCCATTGGAGAAAAACATCCCGCATGTAACTAGAGAAAACCCAATGCTGATTCCAAATTCTTAAAACAATATTCCAAACTTCCCATGAAAAAGGACAAGAAACAACAAGATGAAAAGTAGTTTCCTCCTCCTTCAAACAAAGGAAGCAACAATTAACCAACATCATCACCCTCTTTTGAAGATTATCCAGTGTAAGAATCTTATTCTATAAAACCAACCAATAAAAAAAGTTAATTTTAGGTATCAATCTCTTATCCAAAACCTTAGCCCAGAAAGGGGGAGGGTCCAACTGGTCCAAAAGAAGAGTTGTAGCTGAGGAAATAGTATAGGACCTAGAGGGATGAGCAGCCCAAATCAAAGCATCCTCTACTGTCGGCTCAAGTTTCAACATGTTGAGATCCAACATCAAAGGTTTAAGGATATCATCCACAAGCGCTAGATCAACCCACGACTGATTGCAACAATAATTGCAAACCCAAGGGAAAAATCTATGGTTACACTCCTTAATGAGAAGATGAATATTAAGGATAGAGGTGAGCGAAGACATCTGAAGCCAACTATCCTCCCAAATCTTAATATTGTAGCCATTACCCAGCATCCACTTCACCCCCAGGAGAGCAGTACTTTTTCTTGTTGGATACTATTCCAAATAGCAGAACCATTGATCCTAATATTTGACTTTAGAAAATCCACAATGTCGGTGAAAGGGAAGAGGTATTTCTTAAGGATGATTTGTCTCCATTCCTTTTTCTCACCATAGATCCACCATATTTTTTTGGCCAGTAAATCATTATTAACCACCCTAATCAGACGAATCCCCAACCCCCCCCCCCCCTATTTTAAGGGTTTACAAACTTTGTCCCTTGCCACCAGAGCTAGTCTTTTTCCATCCTCAATGCCAAACTAGAGGAAGTTCCTCTGGATTTTCTCAATAAGATCAAAAAATTTGGAGGGTATTTTGAAAAGACTCAAAGCATAAATGGGAAGACTTTGCAAATAAGATTTCACGAGGAGTCTACCAGCTTGACTCGAGATAGATGGTTATCTTCATGAGGATTGGAGATGTTTACATCTTGGAGGACTCAACAAGTCATTGGTTGAGAGGTGATTTATGCATTCATTTGACATGTTATTATCTTTTATAGGATGGTATGATATTATGCCATGGTGCACACATGATTCTAGATTAGAGTTTTGGCATGATATAGTTATTTTATATGTCCATATGAAGCATGTTATCTCCTAGGAGGATATTTTTAGATAATGTTATCATGTTTGGCTTGTTGACTCTATAGTTGGAGCTTTAACAGTGGTTTGGAGAGTTATTTTTGTATTGGGCGCATTGGTCATATGCCTTAGAGCTTCATGAGAGTGAAAATATACTTTTGGAGTTTAGCATAGATTGATCATTTTCTAGTACTTATGGATACAATGAGACTTAGGTGAGGTTGTAGCTATCTTGATATGAGAGACACATTCTTATATGACTACTCTTTAGTAGATTTCAGCTAGAAGTTTAAGGAGCCTAAACCATGGTTGAATGTGAATTCAATAGATACCTATGAGGAGATTGTTCTTGGACGAGTCATGTTGATTTGGATATCTTGGAGAATAATTCTCACTCCCCACTCTTGGTATACTTCATAATTTATCGCTTGATAGGTATTGCCAATTGTTACTCTCAACTGCTTTATGTTTTTATTTCATATTCATGGATCTTGAGCTATGGTTACATGGTCCTAGAGGATTGATTTTGAGAGATGGACACTGTGGTTATCTCCTTGGTATGTGTTTTATTTTATGATGATTGCAAGAGATAGTAGTGGGTTTATTTCCTAAAATGGGAAATGGAGTAGTTTGATATTCTTTCAGAGGATTTTCATCCATATATATACATGGTATATATGTTATATTTTATATCTTGAGGTTGAACCACTGCATATGTGTGTATGAATTTTGGCTTGGTTTGTGAAGGAGATTATAGTTCACAAAGCTAACATTTAGAAGTATATGTTGAAGGATGTGTTACATGTTTATGGTTTTCAATTCCTCTCTTTGGTCTTAATGATCTTTATGGAGGTTCAAATTCACTTAACATTAGATGTGAGGTTTTTTTGTGGACCTATAGTGATCAGTAGCTTGTGTTTCAAGTTATTTCACTTGGGCGATGACATGGAGGTTCATGTATCTCTTTCCTCTATTAGATGTGTAAAACTTATATTGTTGAGACTAAATGGAAATGTTTCTTTCAATAATTTTGTTTGAAATATTTGCATACATTTTTGGGTAGTCCTTGGTACTACATGGTTACACTTTCTATGTGTTGTGATTGGTAGATTTAATTTATGCTTTTATTCTTTTCAAATATGGCATTACCCATGTAGTGGGAATTCTTGAATGTGTTTGGTCTTCATCAATTCATTTGTACATGGAGATTGTGCTTGCAATTTATGGGTTGGTTATGTTGTGGTGCGAATTGACTAATTTTTGAATACCTTTAACGTATGTGTGATTGGAAGGGTTAGAACTTATTGTGGGTGCTATTTAATTCTTTTGGGCTTATCAGTTGGATGTGACTAGTAAGTTTGGTTATTTTTCTAGTTGATGTTATATCATGTTTTCTAGAGGACTACATTGTAGTTGTGTTCTCATTATAGGATTTGAAGTTTACACTTTTTTTCTTCTATATAGCTCATGAGCACATTTAATTGGTGGCAGTATCCTATAGCCTTTATCATCAATGGGATCTTATGCTTTTACTTTTTGGATTGGTGTCTTGATGGAGTAGAAGAGAAAGTTTAAGATTTGTGTGGTTCCATAAATGGTTGTGATTATGTAGTTTCATATTTTTGGCTCCTAAAACTTTATATTGTAGTCTCTAGATAAGTATTTGACAAGTGGGATAATGTTTTCAGGATTAAGATGTCTCAACCTTAGAGTCCTAACATGAGCTATTTAATTAATTGTTACAAAATTGATTTATCCTAAGTTATTAAATTACTAAGTTGTCATTCACTTTGTGAGACATTTTGGTGAGGTGGAATCTTACATGGTAAGTGATGAGATGACATATTTCTTATTTTCTAAGAAGTTGGTACCTGCTTGGAAGATCTTATTTTTTGGGAAGATAATGTCATATATTTCCATTTTGGAGAGGAAATTGATTTGACAATTTCCTATGTTGACTAAAGAGTCTTGGTTTACAATTTATAATATGTATTAGAGTTGTATTTGAGAAGTTATAGTGGAGTTCACTTCTAACAAGTGACGTGAGGTAAGAAAGGCATTTGTTCTTGGTCATATTAATTTCTATGTTGTACTTACATTATATTTGGCAAGATGAATGTTATGGACAAGATAGATGTTCTTGCCTTGGAACTTCATTATGAGAAATGTCTTATGGGATTAGTGAGATGTTTGTTATAACAAAACTTACCTCTTAGGTGTTGAAGATGGTTTTGGAAACTATGGATGCCTAGCTCTTTTTGTTGATCTCTATATATATGTTGATGCCTTGGCTAATTTATGAGAGGAGAGGAGAGGAGAGGAGCTCATTTCATAGGGTTTATGCTACCGGATTTTCTCTAGGATGGAACAAGATGTAAATCTCCATGTAAAGGCTTAGAGCTTGAAAATGTATTGTAACTTTTTGTTCAATAATACAAATTGGCTTGATGTTTAAAAAAGTGGGACTTTTTACCTAAAAAGGGTTTTCCCCATGTATATCTTTATTTTTCTCTTTTGTCTCATTCTCCTTGTTTCATGATTATAAAGTATCAAATTTGTATATCATAATGCTTTTGAAAATTTATTATATCTATAAATTCTAATCACTTTCCTTTAAAGCTTTAATTTGGGAAATCAAATGTTTTATTTTATTTTATGGCATAGTAGTATGTGTCTATATAAGTTTATTTGAATCCATTTTTACAAATTTACTAAATATTAGAAGTGCCTACTGATCTTAGATGACTTTCTAGGATGCTCTTGTTTCCCTTCACAACTTTGTTTCTTTTTAAAAAAACTTCATCTTTATCAACAACATCAACCATTGTGCATCCCTCAACTTCAAAAGATCCTTATTCAAGATTTTTTACTCCAACATTATTTTTATTGTCTTCTTGTAGGGAAACCTCAATTTGAAAATCTTGTAGTTGAGAGTGTAGATAATCCTCTGCTTTTTCATTACTCATACAGACCTCAATAAATCCACCTAGCAACTCCTTTCACTTAAAATTCTACATGCATTTGGGCAAAATTATATCATCTATAGTATCTTGCAAGTTAGTAAGGTCACAAATCAAAACCTTTCTTAACTCCTGCACAAAAGGAATCACTTCCTAAATCTTTTTTGAGCTTGAGTACTACAGACAATATCTATACTCTGTAGTTTTAAGCCACTCCTCAACTCGTTTAATTAACTCCTCATTCACATGCCTTTGAATTTCTACAACATCTAGGTTGATTTTCATTATAATACTCAACTTGTTCAAAGCCCTTGTCTTCCTCACATAAAAGCCTCAGAAAGTCCCTTGAGTTTTCATAGTCATTGTATTATTATCCATAGAAGATGCCTTTTTGGATTTGAATCTGTTAGAATTGAGGAAATTGAGATGAAGATCTTGGGATTTACCTTAGGCATGTTCTCTGATTTTACAAAATTTTATAATAATAATAATAATACAACATTTAATATGATCATCTTTTGATATTTCTATAATGTTTTAATTTTTAACATTAATATAATTTTTTTTATATTTAGAATTATAATTATTTTTATAATCTTTAAAATAAAATTTGCAAGTATGGCCTATTAGTTTTGTTCCATTAGTTTGGAAACATTTGGTTCTATGGGTTTGAAAATAATTGTGGTGTTTTGTCATATTGCACATGTGTTTTTTAATACATATTTTGTGTCATTATGTCAAATAGTTCAAAAGCTCACACTTTGACATAGTAGTGGAGGATATTGACAAAGTTGTGTAATTCGGCTTTATACCTGACAATTAGATTTGATAAAAAAAAATTAGAAGGTATTTTTTCACGAATTCATTTTGTGCAAATCTCTTGATTAAGCCAAGAGGCTATCCTGTAGTGGAAACAACATTATTAGTTAACATTTATTGGTTTTGAATAAATTTGAAAGGTTTTTGAACATCTTATAATATGAACTAGTAAGTAATAAAAATAAATTTAGAATTTTACAACACTTGCCACTCTGTGGACGTAACTGACAAATAATGTGGCCGCTATCAATTAGGAGGAATTTTTTTATACAAACTATACATTGTTGGACATAAATGACAATGGAATTGGTAGAAGATTGGAGAATTAAATTTGTCAACATCCTGCAGCGCCAAACATCAACATTATTCCAGTCGTTATACATTCCCCAATATCCCACCAACGCACGATTTCTCTTTCAAATTTGGTTGTGCCACATTACAAAACTGTTACATTGTTTGTTATATTGTTTTCCCTTTTTTCTTTAAAGACATCAATTAATTTATTTTGAATGGTATTTGAAAGTTGAGGGTCTTGGAGATTTACAAACCATTAGAGGCCATTTTGATTGACTAGAAAGCCAAAATCACTCGTAGATTTAGTATGTAAACTTAATGTCTTAAATTAAAAATCTTTACAATAGACCTATAGGTCAAAATGATCCACATAACCCACATGCTATATGATTGTATACTTATTTAAGAATTTTTTTTCTAATTTTGCAAATCTAAATTCCTAGCTAAAATAGTTCGTAGATAAATCAAGTAAATGGTAACATGGTCTCTACTAACTACAAAAGTAAAAAATTATATGTTTCTTTAGTTATAAGAATTGTAATCTAGTTGGCGTAGAACTTTCTATTAGCTCCATAATTTATGGATTGGTCTCATACTCTTATTTCTATCTACTCCTTCCGTGATTTGCAAATATGGAGCAAATAACGTTAATCTTCATTCTATCAAAATAGTGATCCAGTTCATGATTTGAGTTAATTTCTCTACGTGTATATGACTAAGTAAGGAAACTTGTGATTGGCTCATACCTTCATCGTAATTTTCACTTTCAAATGGTGGTTAATACTGCAATGTACAATGATTAATACAAAATTTATTCAATGGCTCTTTTTTTTCCTTGTTTTTTATCTATAATTTGTGCTTCTATCTTTTAGAAAGACCCTCAATTTATTTTTTCAATTTAGCTACAAATTCTACATGGTATCAGAGCACAAGAGCTAGAAATAAGGAACATAATTTTCTTTGCAAGTATTGCAGACTAGAGTTATTAGCCAAAATGATTTTTTTTCATTAGATTAGAGGTTGTTAATGTGTTTTTTTTAATCACAAATTGAGATAAAGTTCCATTTATGGGATGGTTAACCATGTCTAGTAATTATTTTCATCCTTCTATTTTCAAGCTAAACTCAGAGAACTATTTAATTTGGAAATAAGGGATAAAGAATCAATACCTTGAGTAGGATCTACTACCTTATCTCCTTAGACATGTTCCTGAGCCAACCGACTATGAACATAAAAGTGCATGGTTTAATAGTAATAACATGGTTTATGGACTCATATGTCTTACTATTTTGGAGGATATTTTATATCATATAGAGAAAAATGAGTTCCCTTTCATTGCTTGGACCATCATCCAACAATTGTATGGAGACATTGATTCTTCATTTAAAAGTGATGTTTCCTTGGACAGTTAGGCTTCTATGGATGATACTAATATTTTTTATGTCCCATCTTGTATGGACACATCCTTATTGGATGATCATTTTATGTATAACCCATATGCACCTATTGCTTCTTCAGAATTTAGAGCTTCTTCATTGAAATATTCCAATGATTCTCTGCAACAGGATATACATTATCTTTTAGATATAGATTTATGGGTTGAATTATTGATAGGTATTTCAAACTTATTTGTGTAGTCCTATATTGTATATTTGGAAGACAGTATTGATTTCATATGTATTCTCTTTCATGAGGCTAATTCTTTTTCAATTGTTGTGAGGGAACCTTCTAACCCTCTTCTTCATTCTCTAAAATATCATTCCTCACATATTGATATGAGTTTAATAGGTACATTTGCACAAAATTTTGAGAAGATCTATTTTCCTTTTGAGGAGATACATAATTCTTTTTATTGTTCCCTACATTAGTTTCAAGGAGATTCTAGATTGCCATTTTTAGCAAAGTTTGATTTGATTATGACAAGTTTCAGGATCAACATGAAGCATTTTTTAGAGACATCATACATCTTGAGTTTTCTTCCTACATTATATTCCTTTTGGGATTGTGAAGATTCCATTCATACATCTTTTGTTTTATTTCTTCCTAAGGGGAAAAATGTAGTTCAAAGATAATGGACCACTTTCTTGATCCACTTTTGAGCATCTACCACTGACTACAAATTGTGGAGGGATACATCATCTCTTCCATTTCAATTTCTCCGAGATCTTCTTGGGGTGAAATAAAATGTAGTACAATAGTTTTCTTTCTTTATTAGCATCTATTTTGAGGGGTGGTTTTAGTCTCACTAGGTTTTCCCTCTTTCCTCTTTCTTATCATTTTTTAATTCTCCTTAGTTATATCCTTAAGGGGGTGTGTTGGCATAGAACTTTTTGTTAGCTCTGTAATTTATAGATTGATCTCATACTCTTCTTTCTATCTACTCCTTCAATGATTTGAAAATCTAGAGAAAATAGCGTTAGTCTTCATTCTATCAAAATAGTGATCCAATTCATGATTTGAGTTAATTCCTCTGCATGTATATGACTAAGTAAGGAAACTTGTGATCAGCTCATGCCTTCATCATAATTTTCTCTTTCAAATGGTGGTTAATACTCTAATGTACAATTATTAATAAAAAGTTTTTTCAATAGCTCTATTTTCTCCTATTTTTTATCTACAATTTGTGCTTCTATCTTTCAGCAAGATCCTTAATTTATTTTGCAGATTTAGCTGCAAAATTCTACATGGTATATCTTAAGGTCTAAGACCTATCTTATCATCTCATTGCAAAGTTATATTTTTCTTATAATATTTTTAGAGTGATAGTGAATCTGAAGAGGAAGAGAGTGACATTGAAGAGGAAGAGAATGAAGTTGAGGCAGGGGATAGAGATGGCGGTGATACTGCTGCCAAATCCAAGTATATATCAAAAGATGCAAGTCATAGTGATGTGTCTGATGATCATCGGAGGGTTTTGGGGCTGCAAAAGATAAGATGTTTGAGGAAATGATTCTTATTGTTGATCAAATAAAGAATGCCATGAATAATAATGATTAGGTTAGCGTACAGGAGAGCAAGCAACTACAAAATGAAGGGTTGAGATTTAAGCCAAAGAGTCAGGTGACCATTGGATTTCACATTCCCAATGCATATCATCCATTAGTAATGGTTCTCCCTCCAAGATCTACCTTTTTACCTAAATGGTGCAAGGTTGGAGTAGTGCGCAAGAGGCAACATTTCACAGGGTTTGGAGTGGGACTGGAGAAGAAGATTGATTGGAACACCTTGAGGAGAGAGCAATGAAACAAGTGGTGGAAGGAGACAAGAAGAAATGTTTCTCACTACATATAAACATCGGGAAAGGGGAAACATCTTTGTGAATAGGAAGAGATAGAAAGGAGATCAGATCCCCTTTTTTATTTTACTTGTTAATTTACTTGCAGCTTTTATTTCTTGATTTTTTTATTCAAAAAATTATTGTTAATAATTTTATTGAAAAATATAATAAATAAACAGTAAAATTTCATAATTGTGGGGCCATTAGCTCCACAAATTGTTTCTTAAAAAATTGAGCAATGGTTGCTAGCCAAAATAAGCTTAGTAGTCGTCTGGGAACCTGCCCTTACCTCATGTTCCCATGTGACTTCTTAAGTGTATTTTGTGCTTAAATTTAAGTAATTAGAGTGTTCCCATGGAAATTTAAAATTGTAGAAAGGAGATAATATGAAACCTCTTCATATTTTTGTGTAACAACTATTGTTCAAGAAATAAAAATAAACTATGAAGAAAAAGAGGGGCCATAAAATAAGCCATGCTTATTAAATAAATTTCTTTATAAATTTATTTCCCTCCTTTATTTGTCACTAAATTTTTCCTTAAAAAATAAGCTCATACTTTTTAGGGAGTAGGTGAAAATATGTGGCTCTTAGAATGTTATTTGCCACTTGTCAAGTATCTAAATTCTAAGTTTAGTTAAAAATAATTTTCGAGGGAAAATGTTTTTTTAACTTATTTCTATCATGCACAAAATATAGGAGACAAATTTAGTATATTCATGAGAGTAACAACTTCCTTCAATTTTGGAGCTTAAATTTTGAAGCTAAATGGCTAAAAAAATCATAGGACCAACTACTTTAATTGTCTTTAATCAATCAATTGTAATTTAATATCATCATCAATTAAATGCTGAATTTTATTATCAAATCCTTAAATAATAAAACAACTTCTAAATTGTAAAATTTCAAATTTTTTATTTAGATAGAAATTCTTAAGAAAAAAGTCTTTCAATTCAAATTTATATTCCAAGATCATCTATGTTTTTTTAATAGTGACGTGACTCACTATTTATATTATCATAATGATTGAGATTATTATCTTCCTATTCTTAATTTGAGATGATTTACAACTACTATGTCACTTATTTCATTAATTTTAACATTTATAACCTTTGTTGATCTCTTGTGACAATAGAGTGATAAAACACACTAATCATTGAAATTTCTTAATATTGAAGTGTTGATAGTAAGATTGTCAATGAAATTCTATTCTAAATCATGTAATTTAAGGAGGTTTTATAAGAACCTATGTGATTATTTAGATTTCTTATTTGTGTCTTATATTTAAACTTTTCAAATTCAAATTTGTATTAATTGTCTCAATAGAACAATGAAACTTAACAAGTTCCAAATAAATGAATTGTTATAAGTTAATTATCTCCCTAAATATTGTTCACATTTAAGCTGTTCGGTGGCAATGCATATTCTTATATTGACCATTGTAGGAGTAGGTACATATAAATCACAATGATTATATAATTAAAGTACAAAAATTATTCAAAAATGCATGTAATTTCTGAAAAGTATTAACTAATTGCATGAACTATAGAAAGACTCCTCGATTAGGATGAAGGTACTTGTCATTGGTTGCATTTAGACTTTGAAAGTTAGTTTGAACATTATGTTGTTGAAACAAGGACAAAAGTACTTACTATTGATTGCATTTAGAGTTTGAAGGTTATTTCATTGATTGATATATTGATAAGTAGATATGTGAAGTAATTGACAATAGAGAATGCAGCCTGATGGAATAGAAGATAATCATCTTCTTGATGAAGACAATTTTTCATTATGTTTTTCATTTTAACATTTGTAATTGTTCTTAAATTCTATTTTATTTAGTATTTTTTTCTATTTTTATTACATGCTTTTATTTAATAGCACCTTCTAATGGAAACAAATTAGATATCATTACAAGTTTATTTTTAAAGTTTGGATTGTATGTATTGTTAGTATACAGATTTTTCCTTCGGAAAGAAATGTAAATAATGACTCAATATGTCTGAAAAGAAGAACAAAATGTACTAACAATTGGACGAGTTATCATTGATTGATAACCCTCCTCTGAATTAAGAGGTACAGCTCCCTCATGAAAAGATATTCAATGAATTAGATAACATATCGTATCTTTAACTTGAAGATACAAAAGGCTTTTTGACATTCATCCATAAACATGAAATGAATGTGATTACAATAGAAAATATTCAGAGAAAAAAATGAATGATCAACTGATCATCTATTCAGTCTTCCCAAACATGGAGAAATCAAGGAGAAGTTAAATATTTTAATCACTAAGTACACCAAAAACCAACTAACTCATGATATATTCATACACTTAATTTGATGATGCAGAACAATACTCAAAAATACAATTGAAATGACCATCTGACACTCTACCCCTATAGCCGACTGACTCCAACCAAAGAAGAACCCTGGCCTTACACTTAATTTGATGATGCAGAACAATACTCAAAAATATGATTAAAATGACCAACTAACACTCTACCCCTGTAGCCAACTGACTCCAACCAAAGAAGAACCCTGGCCTTGGCTTTCAGTCGCATATTTACCTTTTTCTCCCGTCAATTCTCTTTCAGTTATCATAACTAATTTGTTTTAAAACCTGTCCCTTTTTAGAAGATTTCATAAATACTTCTTGATCACGAGCCCCCTCTTGTCTTAATATCTTTATCTTTATTAGTTCTTGCTGAGGCAAGAAACTCTTGCGAAGGGTAGGAGCTTAACCCGTTATTAATCCTTGCCCCTACGACCAATCAAATTGTTTATTTTCCTCCTTCTAGTAGTTATCTCCAATGTTTGCAAACAAAATATGATCGATTGTTAAGGGTCGCCTGCCCATTTTGAACATTGGCGCACGCCCTGTGGGCAAAACAGAGGCTTGCACGGTGTACAATGTGATAAAAGAACAAAAAACCAAAGCAGAGGTGTTGGGAGATGCACCTTGGCAAACGACCTAGGCAGCTCACATTTTCGGCAAGGGCCTGGCGAATATCGGAGTGTTGGGGTTACCATTTTGACAGAGGGTTTTGGGCTCCCATTTTGAGTTCTTGTCGTGGCCTGTTCACATTCTTATTTAAACATGCAAGTGAGCCATGTGCTCTGTTGTTTAGTGTGCATTCATTGATTTGTGTGCGGAACATAATAAACATAATAAAGGAAGAGACTGGGTAAAAACCCCTCTAACTACAACCCGTCTATTCTATGGTACAGGAGATTACAGAGGACACGGGTTTGAGCGTTGGTAAACTAATTTTTGGAAACATGTTCTTGACTTGGATCAGGTGACTATAGCCAGGTATGAATAATTATAATTGTTTTAGATAGCAATAATCTTTAATCTTCTCTTAGAATATCCTGTTGGAAGCTTCTATTTGCATTCATTCGGCTTTCTCTACATCATCCATGCTTCCACACTTTGCATACATGTCACCACAAGCACTACTATATACATATTGGTTCCCACAAGTCCTACTTTGAACACAATAGGTTAATCTGCTTACCCAATCTCCAAACCTTAGTATTCCCACATCTCCTTAGAACACTAGAAAAGGGCAAAGAATTGGGCGCAACGCCAACACTTTGCAATTTGGGAAACATGCTCAATGCATGCAATTGGGGAAGTTTTGGTAAAACATGGGAGGGTTGGTTATGTCCATATAGCATCTTCCTTTCTATTTGGTTCTTGTCGTATGAAAGTAATTAATCTTCTGGTTTGATTTTAAATCTATGTCTTTGCCATTATAATTGGGTAATGCTTTGTCTTTGCCACTTCTAAATGTACCATTTAATTTTGCTTCCCTACAATGAATTTTCAGGTCATTGTAAGAAGTTCTAAAGTTGGGTTAGGTCACTGTAATTTCTCCAAATTTTGCTAATCTGCAAAGTCATCTATTAAGGTGGGAAGAATTGAAGTCATTGCGAATGGATAGTTGCATATTTCCATGTTTAATTTTCAAATATTGTCTTCTTTTTGCTTAACCAAAAATGAAAAGCAAAACAAAAATGCATCCATACCATCAGACTTATTAGGCAAATAAATTTTCTGGTATTTTAACTTACCTCTTTTTAACCCCATTGATTTTTTCGTAATTCAATGTCTGTGCAGTAGATAATTCTTAATTAAAATTGGGAGTGTTATGAGTTCCATTTTTTGCATAGAATACATTGAAAGCATACCTAGCTAGTTATCCAAATCAATTTGCTATGTTTGATCTGAATCAAATAGTATCATGCACAAATCTATAAATTGAATAGCATAACACTTCAAAATTATTTGAGTGTGGTATTGAAGCTTCGCAAGTTAGAATACATGCAATTACAAACTTTGGAGACTAGTGATATGGCTGATTTTTACGGTAATAATTAGATGTAGAGATATTTAAGATGATTAAATTAAATTAAGTTATCTGAGAGAGTATGCATTCATTTCAGTTTACAGTTGTAAAACAAGCAACCTGGGCAACTTTAATTGGATATACTAAGCAGGTAAAATATTCTCACGACAGTTGGCACAAAATATTTTATGAAACTTGCTGGTTCTATTTCATAAGTATTCATCTGCACTAGAACTATTATTAGGTTCAGTCGATAAGCAGGGTACTAATTCCATTCCATGGTTCTGTTGTTAGTGCAAGTAAGTAAAAACAAAAGAAAGTTATATGTTGAGGGTCTTCTTAACTCTAAGAAAAATAATTGGTGTCCAATTTCATGCTTTATCATTAGTTTTTCCCCCTCATTTTCTCCTCCCAAATGATACCAAATGCATCTGTGCCCCTAAAATTATGAAAATATTGTATTCATATGATCATTTATAAAGCTTTTTAAGGCATTCACTTAAGAAGGTAATCATGTGATACACAATATACTATTCGGTATGAAAGGACATTAAACTATATTAACAAATTAAATTGAATGGTACATTTTGTATTTGTAGTGTTAATCAGAAGCACAGTTGCAACTAGAACGATGATAATCAATTTCATCCTTTCTTGAAATGATGACACTGATTAGCATCGCTCACCTAATTTCTCACAGTTTAGAGATTAGATGCATTGTTGCAGCATATGTGTTTGACATCAATATGTAATATTAATTATCTTCAAGCTCTAAATTTCATAGCTCTCGTGCCACACATTCTAAGAAACACTATTTGTTGTTGTAATTCAAGTTTACTATGAGACGGTCATATTGCCCATCAGATTAATCCTAAAAAACACCATTTGTAGTTTACTATGAGACAGTCATATTGCCTCCATTTATTAGTCTTGCCCTTGGTGATTGATATTGATTTTGTGTTACAAAATGTTCATCTTATCAACAGAACCTGTATAGATGATGTTGTTGCATATAAACATTATGGATTATATGGCATGAATTTAGACAACTAGAAAGGTTGTACTGTAATGGTTATTACATGATTAGAAGCTATACTTATTAAGGAAATTTATATCCTTGGCAATCATGTTTTATACCATTTATTAAGCTTGTTATATTTGTGAGAAGTTTGAGAACTGGTTTCTGCTATCTGGCAATGGTGCAGAAGCATTCATAATGGTTTTTGCATTAGTTATAAACTAAATTAGTTTTGGGCTAATTTTCTAATATTCTTTTGTTAGACTTAAAACTGCGTAGAAGTTATGAGTTACGTGCAATTTGTGTGATCCATAACAAACATGATTGATATTGCCCAATATCTTTGTTTCATAATGCTTGTTTTTCAGTCCAATGTTATCGCACCTCCAATATTTGCATATTTCAAGTTCCATATTCTCAATTCTTAGGGAATATCAACTCACATTTTTTTTCCCCTTTGTCCATGAGGGTTTACAAAAGATCCCTCAAATTATTGGGTTGCTTTATTGTGGCTGCTTGTTTGTGCAATTGAATCATGTAGTTGATATACATATATGAAAAAGGTAAAGTTTTTCTAAAACTCCCTAGCAGATCAAAGAAGTATCAGTATTCCTTGAAGACTTCCTTGATAGTACTAGATCAGGAAAGAAAATATGCTAAACTTAATAATTTTGGCTAAGGTAAGGGTTTTGATTAACTCCTAACTTTTTTCTACACCAGAAACTATTTGAATTGATCAAAACCCCTCGGAAATTACCCTGTGGGCAGGATAGAGAGATGTGTGTAGGAGTTGTGTAGCAGTATCATCTTATTCATAGTTACAACATTCTGGGGATAGCGAACAAGTAGATTTATTGCCCCTTTGCATATTATTTGTGATATGCATCAGAGTTTTGGGGTGACCAAAACTGATCATTTTGGGTGGCTGAACCATTATTTGTGGAGGATAATATGTCTAAAGAAATGGTCTCTACACAGTCATAGACATTAGAAGTAGTAAAGAATGTTGTAGATGTAGACAATTATGAATCTGTTAACAAAGACCTATTTTAGAGCACAATTGATAAAGCCTTGGGAAACAATCACATGTCAAGAATAACGCTTTTTGCATACAATATAGGCGATTGCCTTTTCGACTCTTTCCAGCTGTTGTTGCACATGCGATACACATCCATAGAACTCTGCAATGGGATCATTGATCACTTCATATATTGCCTAGAAAATAATGATGTCGAGGCTTTGCTTTCTTATAATTATGAGCTAGACCCGCAAACACTATCTGAATTGCACGGCCTTACAGATGTTGAAACATACCTACGGTGTATGTGGTTGTTAGCAGTTCCAAAGCCAAACTCTAGCAAATATGGCCTTTGGGGAGACTTGTTTTGCATAAAGTGGCTCTCCAAATGGCTAAATATACAAGTATGTGTGTGGTCTTCCATAAGGAAATCAAAATACCTGCACTTTAACAAGCGTACTGGGACAAATGCATATTCCATTTTGTTTCACGATAAAAATCCTTTGCATGGGCACTTTGAGCCACTTATCAATAGGAAAAATCCCTAGCCTAAAGCAAAGGCTCATCTAGCTACAAATACTAGCAACCCCCTTGCATCCATTGACAATTTTGCACAGCAAGCCTCACGAGATCCAGTATTTAATTTGTGCAAGCATGCATTGTCAATATCAGATTGTGGTGACAGTCTTTTCAATGCAATTGCCACTTTGATGAATAATGAGTATGATGGCCATTGTCTTAGATGGTACATGGCACAATTATTTTGTAATTCAATTCTGCGTGGAGACAAAACAGTATTGGAATGCAAGAAAACATGTATTAGAAGTGACTTGACCATGAGTCGTGGCGTCACAAGCAGGGAAACATTTATTGGAAAGATCAGAGACCCATATGAGCAAAGTGGAATTGAAGGAGATGATTTATGTTTTGAATGGTTTTCCCACATCTTGCAAGTGAAGATGAAAATCTGGTTAGAAACTACCAACATTTGTATACAAGAACACTGCAAGTGCCTAAGGCCAACCAAAGTGTACAATATCATGCATGTTGTGGTCAACGACATGCATACACACTATAAGGCACACGAGGTAGACTTTACAGTTCCAAATGATCCCCATATTGAACAGATGCCAACAATGACAGCAGCCAAAGCAAGACCAAACATTAAGATACATAGATTAAAACAAACTATTTGAGCTAGTGGACCCATACATGCCAAACACTCTATGACGCCAACAAATCCACACAATATAGTCCCCGACAAGAAAAATAGCATGCAGGTCAATACTTGTGCACAAGTCAGAACCAGATTAACTAAGACGTTACACTACTCACTTCGTAAAGTGAAACAACAAATCTGAACAAATGCTAGAATTGAAAACAATCAACACCTAACCAAGCAACAAAAAATAGCAATAGAATCTTACCTCAAAAAGATACAAGACACACCAAAATACACATGCGTAATTTGTGCACAGCTTCATTTTAAAAAACATATGAAACGTGTTCCATAAAAGAGACTCCATGCATTTTCATTAGTACTATCAGAACAGGTGGATTTGTCTAACAGTAATATATGTAACTTTTGTAAAAAGTAGCTCTAACAACACAAGAAACCATTTTACGCAACCCCAGAATAGATTAAAATGAACAAGCCTTTACAACATACAACTATGCTTTCAGAACTTGAAGAACGGTTGGTGTCATTGTGAATTGCATTCGCACAGATTTGGCAACTGGGATACAAGAGATCACAAGTTGGCCTAACAGGAACAATTATCAATGTGCCAACAGACATCAACAAAATCCAAACCATGCTACCTCACCCGGTGAATGACACATGGACAGTTTCTGTTGCATTAAAAAGATGTTTGGAATACACAAGTGCATATCAGAAAGGAAGAGTAAGACCAACTGTTATTATCTATGCACTTAATGAGTTGTGCAAGACAACACTATACAAGATGTAAAATGTACAGCTGAACAAAGCCTGAGAAGACCACTTGTTATCTTCACAAGAGCAAATTCTGAATACTAATCTACCATCAAGTGATGATGATAGCGAACTTGATGAATACTCTGAATTTGATACAGATACCTTGGTCCACGACTTTACTGAGGCCAAAACCATACATGCCCTTCAAGACAAGATGATAGAAATAGCACCCGCAGAAGGAAAACAACCTTTAGGTATATTCCAAGATAACTACACAGAGGAGATGAACTTCCCAACACTATTTTTTGGCGAACCACATGACGAGAACATTGTGAAACAACTTTCATACCAAAAAATCACGCAATGGGAATTACAAAATTCAAACCAATCCTTTGCATATCACACAACGAACTTGTTTTTCAAAATAATCAAAATACTAATTGCCTAGGTTTTTTCAACAATATGGATAAGAATTCGCAAAGGAAAACTAAAAGGGAGGACACTAAAAGCAAGGGATGTGAAATGCAAACCAAACCTTGAAAAAATCTTGCAATCAGACATTGGGTATACAGATTTCAAAAAGATAAGAAACTCCCCAGACTATTTCCACCATCTGAAGAAGAATGTTTTCGCAATGATACGACAATTAGGCCTACCAACATTCTTTCTCACATTCACAAGTGTTGAGCAAAACTAGACCCCACTAACAACCACACTGAAGGAATTATACGACTCACACTACACAAGCTCTAAACTAATATATTCTGAAGCCTCTCGCAACGACATTTTTTCATTAATAAAAAAGGACCCAGTGACTTGTATTCGCTACTACAAACAAAGAATTATCGCAATGAAACAACTAATATATTTTGATCAAACATTTTTTGGAAAAATATCAGACTATTTCTCAGTTCCAGAATCGGGGAAATGAACACGACCATTTCATGTTGTGGATCAAAGATGCTCCAGCCTATGGTAAAGACAAGAATTTGAGCATTGAGCATTTTGTGGATGGTGGTCCCACAATAGTGTGTCCCACTTTTTGGCCAACTTTGACACAGAGATCAACATTTTGAGAAAAAACTTCACTTTCAAACACATGTTGTTGCAAAACTATTAGGAATTTGAAGATGATGTAAACTAGAGTCTTTTAGAGTTTTATTTCTAGTTTCTAAATATATTTTTCTTAAGAAAATTTAAATTCATTTAAATTCATTTTTCCTTCTCCTTCGAAAAGTGGTTTGTGTGAAAAACTGTGTTTTTAAGGAGTTACTGTCACTTGGATCAACATAACTTTTTTTTAAAATATGATAACAATGTAATTCTTTTGAGATTATATTTGTAACTTCAATATCTAAAGGATGCAATTGGTTTCATTCATTTTGGGTCAATATTTCATAGTTTATTAAGTTATAAAGTGACAGTAACTATAATTTAGACATAAGGTCACTTGGATCGCTCTAACTTGATCTATGTATATCAAAATTCATTTTTTCTTTTTTTATAGAAAGGTAACACAAATACTCTTTTCCTACATATTTTTCATTTTATTTTTATTTTTTTGTAATTTACTATTTTTCCCAAAGTCTTGAAGAGACAGGTTGTTGAATGACCAAACAACATATGTTTAGTTAAAGTAATATTTAAAAGTGATAATGAACTCAATATGTATTAAAATTATATTCATTAGAAAGCTTGTTTCGATTAGCATCATACTACATAGATAGCTTTTTCAAATGGATTCATTTGATCTGTAAAAACATGAAGTCGAAGTGATTTTTTGTCAGCATTTTAATAGGTGCAAAGGAGAATCCATTGTAGGTATGAATGAGGAGTATAGATGTTATATCAAAAAAAATTTAATCTAAGAGGCTTTGAGCTAACCATTTGTAATTAATCACTTCAAGTGGAACCTTTCAAGGCTTAAATTATCATATTTTATTAAAAATGTTTTATTTCAGCAAAAATCAGCATGTCTAAAAAAGTGGGACACACTATTGTGGGACCACCCTGGACAAATATGTGACTTGTAACACAGAATGTTTAGATGAGCAAATATCTAAGCTACACACACATCATCACACTAGACAATGTAGGAAAACAAAAAGAAGGAGGTGTCACTTTGGTTTCCCGCAACCACCAATGAAAAGGACTACAATACTTGAGCCATGTATTGACAACACACAAGACAATGTGCATTTTGCTACTACACTAAGAACCACATTGGAAACTACAAGATACCATCCTACTATCTCTTTCATAGAGTTATTGGATGGCCTACAAGTGACCAAAGATGAATACATCTTGGCAATACGAACAACACTGCTAAGACGAACACTTTTCTTGAAAAGAAAACCTTCTCATGTATGGAAAAATATGTTTGCAATACAAATCCCTCATTTATGGCAAGCAAATACATATGCTCAGTTTGTTCTCAATGCATATGTAGCAACAATGTATTGCAGCTCTTATATGACAAAAGGAAATAACTCGATGACAAATTTCTTCAACAGAATATGAACAAACCATAGACAACATAACATTGATGCCATAAATATGATGACAAAGCTAGGAAGTGCCTTGCTCAATTTGCAACAAATGTCTACCCAACAAGTAGTACACATTGTGCTTGGCCTTCCTCTTAACTACAATTGGAAAAAGTGTAGATTCATAGACACTTTTGCTGCTGACAATCACACATTTATTCTAAAGCCCTCGAAGCTTTTGAGAAATGAACCAGATGAATCACAAAATGTTGCTTGTAGAAGTTTGATTGATCATTATATTGGACGCCCTTTGTCAATGGCCTCTACTTGCTTGACAAAATTTGTTGCAAATTACACAATAGCAAAAGGGAAATTAAGACGACGGAAAAGACCACAAATTATAAGATTTATTAGGTATAGTAAAGAAATTGATTATGAAAACCACTACAGAGAAAAACTTATGCTTTATTTCCCTTTTTCCACCGATGAAAACACATTGAAACAAGGCTATGAAATATGGGAAGATGCTTTTGTCTCCAATGAAAGAAAAATACAAATCAATGAAGCAAAATATACGTACAATGTAAATGAGTCATGGGGAGATATGGATGATGCTATTTGTGATGTGAAAACTAAAGAGGGAAATAGTCAAGATGTAAACATAGAAAAGCCAAAATATAGAATCAATGAAGAATACAACCTGCAAGCAGATTTAGAGGCAAAATCTCATAACGTGTACAAGAGGAAGATGGCAAAGCCATTTGAATTTGCACCACACCCACATTTACTAAAAAATATAGAATATTATAGCTTGCACAGAAAAATGAACAAAGAATAATAGGCCATTGTAAAGGACATATTAATGAGAAAACAATGTCCAAACTCTGCACCACTTCATCTATTCTTAATAGGAGGTGCCGGTACAGGAAAAACCTTTACTGCAAAAGCAATACACTAGGGCCTGCTCCATATATATAATAACTCAATTGAAAGTGACCCAGACAAGGTAAAGGGCTTGTTACTTGCATATACAGGGAAAGTAGCTTATAATTTAGGAGGCACAACTTTGCACTCTGTACTCCATATTCCATTTACCAAATTTGTTTCTGCTCCATTAAGTTCTGAAAGATTAGACACATTGACGATGCAGTATCATCAATTGTGAGTTGTTGTCATCGATGAGATTTCAGTAGTTGGAGCAAGATTTCTACGCTGCATAGACAAAAGATTTCGTGACATAATGCAAGTGCCTACTAAACACTTTGGTGGTATGGATGTTATTTTTTATGGCAAATTTTACCAGGTAGAACCTATACATGATTGCCTAGTTTTCCAAACACTAGCAGTTGAAGATGAGCTAATACCTTATGATTATGGTGGCAAAATGTAAAGTGCTACAACTTACAAGAAACAATAAGGCAAAAAGACCAGACCTTTATCAATATTCTTAACAAAATACGCATAGGCTCCCAAACAAATGATGACATAGAATATTTGAACAACAATTGCTTGCGCTCCCCACCTGTAGACCCAACATTCCCTTTTTTGTTTTACAAAAGAGAAGATGTCAATGCACACAATCAAAAGATATTATCCACTCTCCCTGGACAACTGATTACAATCAATGCAATTGATGAGCATAGTAACTATACTAGAATTGATCATTTGCACAAAAATAGTAAACCTTTGGCCAATCAAATACAATTAAAACAAGACATCATCGTCGAACTATATGATGGCAACTATGACATACAAAACGGACTTGTTAATGGAATAGATGGAAAGTTCAAAGCATACACACAAACCACTGATGTAGACATTATTTAGGTAGAATTCAATGACCCTCACGTAGGGAAATCCCAAATTACACAAATAACAAACCTTAACGAACCATATGTATATTACGGTTGGGTGCCAATTCTTCGAGTTGCTAGACCCCTCCAAAAACAAACTTTGATGCACAAGAGAATTATCAGAAAACAATTTCCAATACAATGGCATGCACTCGAACTATACATAGAACACAAGGGCTTACTATGCATGGTGTTGCATTTGATCCCCTAGGAGTGCAGCACCATGGGCTAGCATATACAGCCCTATCCCAAACAACAACCATTGATACACTATTCTTGTTGAATCCTCTTACAACAAAAAACTTCAAGGTAAGAACAACAATCATACAAGAAATGACATGTCTAACCAAAGACGCTACTTGGACCCTTCAAAAATCCCTAGATTCTCATAATGGTACATTCTCTATTGCAATAGCTACACTAAACACCCACCATTTACAGCCACACAAAGAGGACATTCTACATGATAGAGACTTGATGTCATCAAGCATTATTTTTCTACAAGAGACACACTTGAAAGCACAAACACATGAAAATCCATTACCAAGTTACAATTGTTTTTCAACACACCATGTCCATGACATAATGACGTGCATCAAGGAACAGATACATGTATTAAATACAATGGCTTTAACTGTTGAAAATGTTGAAGCAATATTGCTCTCTTTTCTCCTAAATGGGCAAATAATTTTTGTTTATAATATCTATGCCAAACTAGCTGCTACAGTCACAGATACCATATCAATTATCAGCAAGGTAATGACAACTGTTTCTACTCAAAACCTTGTATATATTGTTGGAGACGTCAACATTGACATCTCCACATGCTCCAAAAGTGTACAAATGTTAAAAAAGACCATGCACCTATACAATTTGCACTTGCTACAAGAGCAACCAAGCCCTCAGCCTGGCACAGTTACTGACCACTTTTGGATGAACAACTACTTATCTACATCTAAAATTCAAAGATTAGAGGCATACTGGACTGACCATGACATTCTTATGACTCATATTCAGAATGTCCCCTAAAGGTCATATGCGTTTGGCAAATAGAGATCATCAATGACACTTTTGCTCCACACACTCAATAGTACCACTTTGCAAGAACTTGATATACCTATATCAATTGTTCTTCGTACATTGCTCTTGAGTCAATTCGTTTAACTTGAAGGTTGATAGTTGTTTGTTTGACGCAGTGCAAGACTTGCTCCATCGTCAATATACACCTAATCAACTTTTTAATATGCTTGTGGAGGATTTAAGATAGGGCAACCAAACAGCGGTCTTGGGGTTTTCCTCTCTGAGTACAACTACAGATTTTGACACTACGGTCTGTACCACCACCACTACTACATAACCTGGTGTTTTTTCTGTACACCATCTCTTTGCATTTTACATTATACATTTGCTTATTTCTAGTTTCCACAGTCTACACAATATTAGGGAAATTTGGAATCTATAGAAGAAGATTTCACAGGACTTGCTCCATCGTCAATATACACCTAATTAGCTCTTTAATATGCTTGTGGAGCTTTTAAGATAGGGCAAAAAAATAACAGCCTTGGCGTATTCCTCTCTGAGTATGGGCTACAGATTTAGACACTACATTTTGTACCACCACCGCTACCCCATAACCTAGTGTTGTTTATGTACACCATCTCTTTGCATTTTACATTATACACTCGCTTATTTCTAGTTTTATACAGTCTGCACAAGATTAGGATAATCTGAAAGCTACAGAAAGAGACCTCACAGGACTTGCTTCCAATTGTGTTTCTCTTACATAATTGACTGAATGCACAAAGCTCATAAATCAGAAACATTTAACGTGTTAGACAATAACCAGAACCATTCAAATCTCATGATGACATAAAAAAAAAAAGATTTTAGAGGAGCAATAATAGTTCTATTGTAGATCAATCTCTAAAATATTATTTCCATTTGTAAAATCTTCTTATCAGTTTTAACTTGCTTTGTTTTCATAACGACAAAAAGAAAAATTTCATTGCGTCTTGATTAGAAATAGCATAGCTTCTATATATATATATTTTGGCTCCATTTTTTAAATATCTTTTAATATTCCATATAAAGCATGTAAGACATAATTGCAATGAGAATGTCCAAAACTGCTAGCACATACTATTCAAATGCTTTCTACGATCAGTTTAATACCTTCAGATTGTTAGCTAGTTGTGGAAACACTAGTTTAGCTTATTGTAATACAAATCAAATTGTGCCCTTCCATGACATAAGTTTTTTACAAGTTGCCCATGGTAGTTAGGTAAAAAATGCTTCCACCACATGCAATGGACGCTGATATGTTTTATTGTCATTGTACCACAGGCACCCCATATACATGGCCTCTAGTGAAAGAATTGCCACCAGTGCATAGCAAACACAGAAACAGTAGGCCATATCTATTCACCTAACAACATAAAAGATACTTATGTTATCTCCTATCAATTCTATGTTCTCTACAAAAAACAAAGGCTTGCTCACATTGAACATGGATGACTAATTCCAATAGATGTATGTAATTAATTGCATAATCCCTTTATTACATGTACTAAACTGTTCCCTACTACTTTGTAGTGCACAAACGAGTGGCACCAGGCACAAAGGACAACCTGATCACATCCTGTATACAAAAACAAGCCAGCCAAAATAAAGGTATGTGTATGAAATTGTTTAACCAAAACTACTTATACTCAAATCCCTGCCAAGCATTTTACAACAACTAGTTGTGTTTTAGTAAATTACCTAAGGAATTCAAGTACTTTGTTCTCTACAAAAAACAAAGGCATGCTCACATTGAACATGGATGACTAATTCCAATAGTTGTATGTAATTAATTGCATGATCCCTTTATTACATGTACTAAATTGTTCCCTACTACTTTGTAGTGCACAAACGAGTGGCACCAAGCACAAAGGACAACCTGATCACATCCTATATACAAAAACAAGCTAGCCAAAACAAAGGTATGTGTACGAAATTCTGTATCCAAAACTACTTATACTCAAATCCCTGCCAAGCATTTTACAACAACCAGTTATGTTTTAGTAAATTACCTAAGGAGTTCAAAGCTGCTAGTACTTGAACCATGATGGCATTGTTGTGTTTCTTGGCCTTAATTAACAGATGCTCTAAAACCATGGAATCAAAGACGCATAGCACTACTAATGCATTAAAACATACACCAAAATGGTAATATATGATAATTATGCTAAGCAAACTAGCATGTGTTGTAGTTGTAAAATTCTACATTTCCTTTCCCTCTATTTATTCCATATACCAAGATGTTACCCTTGCCCTTTTGTAGGCAAACAATCAGTACCGAATGCCCAAAACAACCTACTTGTAGCCTGAATACTGAAAGAAGCCAAGAAGAACAAAGGTAAGCCTACAAAACCCTGCAATCCTAATTAAAAAAATCCAAGTTCCTTCTAAGCATTGTATGCCAGGTAGTTCTAGTTTTGAAACTTAACTAAGGATTTCAGGCTTACTTGTACATTAAACATGATGACATTGCTATGTTTCCTTGGTTTCAACTGACAGATGCTCCAGGATCATTCAATCAAAGATACATGATGATACCAATGCTCTACAACATACACCAACATGGTAAGCCATGAGAATTATGATAATAGAATAAGATTTTTATTTCAAATCGCACCATATATTTTCAAAGCAATATAATTTCTCAATGATCATATGCAATTTTGGTTTGCTAGTTTTCTTAACTACAAAAAAATGTTTAATTATTTATTGAGCTACTAATATTGATTATAAGGGATCGTGTAGATATAACATGCTTTTCCTGTCCTTTTCCAGATGCACCAAAAACATGAACATCAACAGCCAAGCAAGCAACACTCCACAATAGCATGTGGGAAAATGGTAAGACATTCTAGTTTTGTGAACCCCTTTAGGCCTGTGGTTCTTAATTCACTGAGCTCCCTCCACTTTTGGCAGCAGAGTTTCTAACATATTACCAAGCTGCCTGTTAGCTCCTATTAGCTCTTTTGAGGTCTTGACATTATGAGTACCAAAACCCACTAGCCTAAAATTTTGACAAAACCAACTGCCAAACTAGCACTTTCTGAACTCTACAACAATTTATGAATTGCTCATTTTTGACACATTCCCCTCTGTCCTATACATCCCTCACTCTTGGCAACACTGCCTTCAAGCTTTTATCAACCTATATATTGCCCCTTCAAAGGTTTTCACATAACCAAACCCAAATCCTTATGTATTCTGATATGCATTCTAACATTTCCTCTCTACCTGTGTTTTCTAGTTGTTCCAAAAACATGACTACTGATAGCCACCGAAATGATGCTCTACAACAACATATGCTAGAAAGGTAAGACACTTGAATTATGCTACCTAGTTCAGGCTTTTAGCGTACTCACCTAACTTTATTAATCTCTTTATCCCTCTAACAGACAGGTAAAGAACAAGAGGCCATGCAACACACCTCCTAAATTGGATGCACATGACAAAAAGATAAAGAACAAGAGACCATGCAACACACCTCCAAATTTGGACGAATAGAACAGTCATAAAGAAAAAAGGTATTTACTTCAATATCCTCCACCTGCTACAACAATTTCATGCTCACTGAGATGGCGGCTGTCCAGGGAATATCGATCTAAATGTTTGTACCCAAAATAGTATTACTAATATTTGATTAGATGAGTACCAAGTGTTTCTCACTGTTACACACGTTTGCTGTGTTTTTTTTTGAAAGGAAAATTTATTAAAATTAGTAACAAAGACCCATTTGCACACCTCTTCTCAAAGGATATCATCTACTGCACATCAAATTATCCATGCTATCCTTATCTAGATAATATCTTATTAAAATTAAAATTAACTGGACCACAAGAGTCTGATTCATTTTGTCAGTGATTTAGTTTGCCCAAAATCTACTTGATTCAAAATGTTATCTGATAGCTTTCTAGGACACCCCTCAAAAAGTGTATCTCTTCAACAGTGATTTAACAGATCATTCATCCTTCTTTATTGTTCAAAAGATCGTGGCACTAATTAGGGTTTCTTTACTAGGTGTATATTCGAATGGTGTAAATTATCACACTTTAGCACATGATCCACTATGAACAGATGCCTCATTGCATTTAACGTTAATCAGAGCTAATTATGTCAAATATTTTTCAGTCTATTCATTGTAGGGTGCATGTTTTCAATGCATAGAATAGCCTGTGTTTTTTGTTCACCCTTCAGAATTTTTCTGAAGTTAGGATAACCCAGATTTATCCTTTCCCTGTATTTTGGCAATGGGCTTTTATAACATTATAACAATTACATGTTATTTCATGGTAGTTAACTATCATCTGATATGATGATCGTGCTTAGTAGCAGTTTCTATGCCTTCATGCAATAGGTCTGGAGTTTTAATTCCAAAAATTTACCTTTAAACTTGTAGGTTGCTTTAGAGAATTCAATGTTTTATATTCTCATTCCAAATAAAAACTGATTAACAAACTGCCCCAAGTTAGCTTCTACTAACGCAAGGCCTTGGAAACTACTACAATTATCTTCCCATAATAAAATTTTAAAAAATACTTACAACAACATTGCACTGGTATATAGGTAAATTAATGTGCACTGAATTTTATAATTTCAATAATGTACTTACACTTTTTACTTACCATGTTTATGGTAAGCTATCAATATTGTCTACAATCCTGATTTACTGAGAGCTCTTCCTTTCTGTAGACAATGTCAAATGCTACCCGATTCATCAAAATTCATTTCAATTGGACTGCTTCAGTTTAGTAGAAATTAGTAGATTAACAGTGAATGTGAATCAACACTTATAATGCTTTTCTTATTAGAGGTATTACGCAAACAACAAGAGCATGGTTTTGCACCGTCCACTAGGGTTTCTTTCAAGTTGTGTTGCTTAGCACCCAATTATTTAGAAAACCTAAATTCGAGTTAAGTCCTTCAAGCAGTTGACCTATTCTTCTTAAGAATATCTTTAGGCCCATTTTTAAAATATAATATATTTCATTTTTTATCAAATTATACATGCTATCCTTATCTAGATGTGGGGATTAATTTTCCTGTGAAAACCAAACGAAATTTCAAACAAAAAAAAGTTCAACCCAAAAATTTCCTAGACTTTTTGGAGTATTTTCCCCAATATATTATTACATACTGGCAGTGATCAGAATTGCCAATGGATATAGTAAAGATAGCCAGTCATGTAGGAACATGATATACAACCAACAGTATCAAGTCTCTTTAACCCCACTTAACCAAATCAAAATCACGAATCATGCCAAAACTTGCATTAGCAGACTTTACAGAATCGATTTCTAGTGTAAATTCAATAATTAGATGTCACTTCTAACCAACAACATTCCAGCACTACATCCAAATGGATACTAAAGATACCCTCTCCAAATTCAGAAAATGGCAAGCTTTTTCCACAAATCACAGATATGTACCTCCACAGAAATCTGCCACAGCAAATATTATCTGAAAGCCAAGAACAAACATCCGCTGAAAACCTCCTTCTCTAACTTTTAATTCAAGTAGGGGCCGGTTCTCATGTCCTGTACTTGCCAGCCAAGAACAAACATCAACTGAAAACTTTGAAGCTGACCACAGTAGATAGGCACTTCTTTTCCCTGCCATTAGCTTGGTCTGATCACAGTTTATGGAAAACTTTTCCAACGTTTTTAAATTTGCACATGAAACAAGTCTTAATGTGTCATGTATTAGTTTTTCTAAAATTTTCAATTCAATACATCCTTAAGGCCAAAATTTTAAAAGCCTTTCGCTAATGCATTGCATTATTTTTCACCATTTTGTCTTGTGGTAGGAATGAATTTGACACATTTTTAAACTCACTCCAAGTTATCGAAAGCCTTGGCTAAAGAGCTCCATCAATAGGAATGGATTAAGAAGAGATCGGACCATGCAATTTTATTAACAATACTCATCATCTGTCAATCTAAAAATTATAAAAGCCTTTTGCCAGAGCATTGTGTTTTCATTCACCTCTTTTTCCTGTGATAGGAATGAACGTGACACATTCTTATCTCCCTCCAGGTTGTCAAAGTTATTTATTCAATTAGCATGGATCAAGATGAAATTGGACCATGCATTTATTGATAATACTTACCATACAGATGTCATTACATACACGATAGAAATGATCAGCTATTTCAGGAACAGAATTGCAAAAAAGAAATGTCTCACCCCAACTACAAAATAGTACAGTCTACAGCAACTAAGCTAGGTGGTTACCTTAAGTCTACTGATCTATTTTTACATCACATATACAAATTACATGATCAACATCTTGCTTACAACCACGTCTAGCAGTTACAATTTTTTTGTTGATTGACCTGTCGTAGCTTTCTTAATGTTTTGGTCACATATGATTCAATGGTGTAGATTTTAGAGCTTGTTCACTATGTTGCTTCTTGGAGTAATTAGACTATTATTGAAATTCACATGCTTGGATTAATCAGACTCTTATTTTAATTTGCATGCTGCTTCAACATTAAATCTAAAATCATCACTGTTGGCTATCATTGTACTTAGAAGAGCACCATTTTGTATGTCAAACTATGTTCTAAAAATTGAAGACATCTTATAAGCTGATGATGCTACTTCAATGTATGACCATTCAGACAAGAATCAAGTTGATGAATTTGAATCCTTGTTGCATTGTATACAAACTAAGGTGAAGTATTTACATAAGAAATTAGTCCGTCAATTGTGCACTACTTGGGTTGGTCAGCATTTCCTGATGTTTTTACGGAACTTAAATGCCTATATACTGATCAACTAAAAAAGGCAAGATTTGGATTTTGAAATTGGGATCCCTAGTAACAAATATTCCCTTGCCATGTGCCTCCAGCCTCACCTCAATACCACATAGAACAAGCACAATTCTGGACCTATGCAGAAACTGGAGTGGTCTGCTATTTGAAGGTGAAGTACTGATTATTTATGGGCCGGCAACAAACAAATATTCCAATCCACAGAACAAAATAGAAATTGTTCATGCCAACCTTGTGGATTCCAACGGCCAGATGACAATAACAATGAACATAAGCAATGCATTAATAGATGACTTCTTGCCACGGTTAGCAGTTGGATCTAGCATATGAATCACATAATTCATTGTAAAAAGTAAATCCCAGTACGAACGAGGCGATGCAGATTGTTGCATTGCTTTAACAGCTAAAAGCACATTGGACATTATCAATCCCATGTGCAAGTACCACAGACTGACATCTGACATGACAATTTCCCAGTTAATAGACGCTGACTGTGGTTATCCAGTTGGCTCCTTTGGTGCTATTGCCACAAGCTATCACAACAACAGAGGACAACTTGAAGTACATGTGAAAGATGGAGATTCACAACAAGACATGGCCATGGTACGTTGCTACCCATATGAAAACTCACTAACACTTCATACTCTTCTATTGTATACTACTTACTAGACACTTTGACACTACAAACTAATAACCAGTACTTGTTGCAGGTTCTCGTGTCAAACAACTACACAAATTTGTGGGCTGCTCTAATACAACTTATATCAACAACAGACATGCCTTTAGTCTTGTTCAAAAATTTTGTACGCACGGGTTCAAGGGGTTCACATTCCATCCGGCCATTGCAATCTTCATTTGTGCAAGAGCTTAATGATGAATGCGCAAAAGCACATTTGCAAACACTCGCCAAATGCAACACCCAGGCAAGTACAAAATTCTTTCCACCCAACTCCACACTGCATCTTCCTACTTTCATCCTTCACACAATGTATATTAATGCCATTTGTTTTCCAGGTACTTGGCACATTAAAGGCAAAGAACACACATTTACCGCCTTATGAGATATGATGTAGCACATGCCATCGTGCGTTGACATTTGACACTTCGGCTGATATAGACTCCGTGGACTGCACCTACTGCAACAAACCCGCCCAACCTACATGCCGCCATAGCTTATTATGCACATTGCAAAGACAGGAAGGCAATGTTGACTGCACTTTACAAGGTGACCTATTGAAGCAATACTTCCCAGAAATTGCAGCCATCTCATATGAACAATATCAAAAAAACATCTCCAAAATGGTATATGCGCTGCGCAAATTGCACCTCTATGGCACATTCACATTGGCTGTCAACAACACCATCGTTAAAATTGTTAAGCAGTGAGCTCTCATTGTTAAGTAGCTAGCACTTTGCAGTGCACAATCATAAATTTTGTAATTGGCAAAGCTTTCCATACTACTAAACATTGACTCGCTAAGCATTGACTCTTAAATTTTGTATAACTTTAAAAGTGGGCTCTATTTTTCAATAGACCACTACTTGTAGAACAACAGATAGTATGTTTGTGAAACACAAAATTACCTATAATATATGAATCTAATGTTTTTCTATTTTTCAATAGACCACTACTTGTAGAACAACAGATAGTATGTTTGAGTGTTTCAAGCATTGAAGTTGATGATAGCAACAAAAAATACATAATGACTGACAACGTACTGGTTGCCATTGTTGTGTTTCTTCTTTGTCTCTTTCTTTTTGTAACAGTAAGAGCTTCTTGCTCATTGAAAAGGAGATTGATTGTTGTAGGCTTGTGCTTAGTAGCGAGCGTTGAAAGCAAAACTTTTGTTGACATTATCTCCTATTAGTTAGGCCTGAAATTCAAACCTTGTTTCATGTGTCTGGAGCTTCAAGCCTTTTCTAGTTTTTAGATGTGTATGATTTTGGAATGCTAATATATGAAGCTATGGTTATTTTATCTTTGCCCTACTTCTTTGTTACACATGAATGAATGTTTACCCTATGTAAAACTGGCATAATGTTAATCAGTTGTCTGTGGACTATTGAGTCACGTGTTTCATTTTACCAGTGATAGATAGAGTACATCTTAATATTTGCATAGTACATCTTAATATTTGCATATCACCTCTGTTAGATTAGGATTTCATTTGAAGGATTTCTTTCTTTTCACTTTTCTCTGTAACTGATTAGTGAGAGCTCATTGAAAATCTTACAAGGAGCCTGCTTTTTGGCATTTTGCATTTGATGACTAATGATTTCTTATCAGAATTCTCTGCAACTTCTAATTACAATCAGATTATAACATATGAATGTGGCTTAGTTTCATACCTTGCACTCTATTATAATATATGATTGAGACTTAGTTTCAAAGGCTGTAGCCTATTATACTTTCATGTTGTATACCTGTGGATACTTGTTTAGGACTTTTGGATAAACCTTTATGTGTATATATGTGTGCCTCTATTTACTGGTTTATGTATTCCTATTTCATTGTATTCTTCTTTATTTCTGATTTTAAAGAATAAGGGTGAAGGAGCAGTTTAGAATGATATTTCATTGCCAAAATAAATATGTAGGCATACAGAATAAAAAATAGCCCTTTACACTAACAATTGTTTGGATACTTGTATGATCAGGTGCCATTCTAATCTTTGGGTCTGCTTTATTTTCCTTCAAAGCTTTTCTAATTTAAAGCTTTCCTAATCCATGATTCAGCAATGCACTAGGCAGGAACTAAGCTGCCTTGCAGCACTTGTTATAATATGAGTCTCCTTTAGATGATATGTATATGACAGTTGAACACTTTTCAATTAAATAGCATCATGTCGTGTCAAGGGGAAGCAATTTTTATGGGATCATGGCCACCTGGCTTTGCATCTGACATAGGTAATTTTCTCATCTGCGCACATTCTCAATGTGAAACTGCCTAAATTGACCCTCGAGACTTTCATAGTCTTTACTCAAATCACAAGTCACATATTTGATTTCATATCCATCACCACTGCCCTCCACGGGAAATTCCTTTGGTATCGGGCTTCTCAAACCAATTCAATTCTGAACATCGCCTGTCATGCCCCTGACAGTCTTGGGTTTAACTTTTCTTTAATATTTCATTTCTATTGTGAACTGATAGCAGGACTATTTAGTTTGAGTTCTGAAAATGTATTTTTCAGTTAGGTTGGATGTGATTCAGTATGATAATTGTTTAAGTTAATTCTGTTCTGAACAGCAGTATTTTTCTATTGATGACAGTGAACTATACGGTTATGATGTTTTGATTATATTTTTTTTTCTAAGATTGTCTTTCTGAGATCATCTGAGTTACTGGAATAACGTAAGTAAGATTATTGGTTTAACTATGCTATTTCTGTGTTTAATTTTTAAATCTTTTAAGCTTATGCTGTTAGTATAATATGCATATGTATTTGTAACTGTGTATGTATTGTATGTATCAAGATAAATATATATACGTATGTATGAAGGATATATGTATATGAGTATGTATGTAAATATATATATATATATACATTTATGTGTTTATAATTATGTGATTACATTTATTTGGTTGTTATTAATGTGGCTATATATATATATATATATAGATGATAGGGCGGTCTCGGATATGTTATGGTAAGCAATGTTTTTAAACCTAGACCGAGGGCTGTTGTTATCACTACATTGCATGTCATGGAAACCTTATTATTATTCAGCCCTTTGCATTGATTTGAATGTTGTTTGCGGCATTGGCAAGTGGGAAACCACGGCTTAGTGGGCATTAACTGTGCCAGTGGCTTCGATCCACGAGCTGGTACCTCACATGACATTTGGCATGTAACGCTGTTTTCTGGCAGTTTGAAGAGGCTCGATCTTTTTGAGCTAGGTCTTTTTTGTGTTGCTCTGGGTGGTTGAATCCGCCATTTTCTCTGGAATTGTAATTGTGTTGTTATGGGACTCAAGCAGCGACCATGAATCTCTGCGGGTGTTTGGTATTTCGGTTGAATATGGAGTCAATTGCTGGACTTATCCTTGATGTTAAAAGGATTATAACATCTTTGGGATGGCACGGCATTTTGGGTCTATCATTTTGTGCTTTGTCTGGTCGCTGGGAATTGCAAGTTTTGGCAGAGCTCGTTTGGAAAGGAGTTGGTGACAGCTTTTTCTTTGGGTCATTTCCTCTCTGCATTTTACCAGGCAGGGGCATTCTCTAACTCTATTCTCATATTACTCTTCAGATTTTGCATACAAATGGTTGTTGAAAAGGATTGTAAGAGGGTAGTTAATGAATTGATGAAGGAAGTAATGTTTGCGAATGTCTTTTTAGTGTTTTCGGTTATGAACCAGTATTTAGATAAAAACTTCTTGCTTGAACACTTGTTATGGAATAAAGGAAAGTCTGTTACGATGGCTATTGTGACCTTCAGTTATTATAAGGGTTACGCTGTGAATTTGTTTATGGGTATTTCCCTATTTGATGATATGCTTTGTTCTAGCTTTGTTACAGTTTCCTAATGAGATGTCTTAATTCTTTAATATTTCTTGAAGAGCTATTGCATGAAATCATATTTATTCTTAAATCTTGGTAAAACCCTGATTTGGAATAGGGTACTTAGTTGATTTGATTAGCTCTGTTACGGTGGTTTTAAATTTGATTGGTGACATTCTGGGAGTCTCTAGTTGGCAATTATGCTATCATACCAATTTCTTGTTTTGAATCTGGTCATGGGACAGATATTGTAAACTTAGGGTCTCATAAATTTATTACGTTTCACAGATGTGTTTTCATGGATAAACCTTGCATGTTTTAGATTGAGATATATAAGGTTAGGCTGTAGACATTGTGTCATTTAAGCTGATAATGGTAGTGTAGAGGAATGATTCACTGCTGTACTACGAACCAGCATGATCGACAGCTAGCTTTAACTGAACCTTAGTGGTATTTTAGCATTTGTAGAAATGTCGGTAAACAGGGTTCTTCTAGGATTGAGTTTAATGTTTGAATGTGAATCATCATTTGGTTTCCTGAATGTATTCTGGAACTTATCCTGTTATCAACATAGAGAACTTAGTCTTATGGTATTCTGTTCTGATATTACATTCGTAGGGTTATTTGAATATAGGTGTATGAGCATGTGCCATTGTTTATACCTTGAGAAACACTGTCTTTCAGTTACATCAACTTTTCCTTTTCATCATGAAACAGAGTATAGGATAGGATTTTAAATGCGGCTGTGATGTAGATTTATTTATAATGAAATTGTGTCTTGAATGAGGAAGATAGAATAATGTTTCAGTAAACATATGACTTCACTGTTTGTATTGAGTTTGTTTACTACGCATTACTATTCTTGAACTAGATATGTTATGTTATTTGAACTAGAACAGTGATGTAGAAATCATGTAAATTGATTTTCTGATGTGAATTTTTAAGTTCTATTATGGTGTTATGAGGAAATATGGATGTATGGTTTCATTGGGAATATCTGATTGCTGTTTCAGATTTGATTATGGAAGTATTTTAGAATTGCTACTTAATTAAAATGGAATAAGTAAATTATTCCTTTTCAATTAAGTTATCTATGATTGTATGTGTTTTTTGAGATTATGCAAGGATGATCCATAGGTGGGTGGCTGGCACTAGTCTAGTACCTTGAAGTGACAGAATTTTTATCAGAATGTCTGATACTAGTCGGGTAGTTATGGGAAAGAATTTCTGTCAGTTAATTAACTAAGTGATAATTCTTGAAATTCATGGGCTTGGGTATCTCTAACAAGATAAAAAAATTATGGTTTCACCGGCATAATGATTACTACGGGGTTTCCTTATTGGATACATGGCGTAGATTATTATGTAGACACCCATGGACTCTTGGATCATCATCTTGTCATATTCTTTGCAAGTTTGTTTTCAATAGAAATGGAATATGGTACTTGCTGTTTTCTGTTAAGAAAAAAAAAGAAAGCTGTTTATTTCCAGTGGTCTTAATTATTAAGTTGTATGATTATTGTTCTTGCTGTTAATCTTGATATGCAGATTTCTGGAGGTTTTTAGTCAGCATATTCATTGTTACTAAGCCCTGTATTGTTTCGGTTTTATGTCCATCTTGATTTTCAGGTTTTAACGGATTTAACTATGAGAATGAGACAGTGGATAACAGCTGAGACTATAAACAGCATATCATTTGTTTGTAATTAAGTATCAGAATGATTCTATCGTTGTATAAAACATTAAGTTATTTATTGTACCACATGATGTAATTATGATTAGACTACGAGTATGTTTGAATACTCGGTTGTAAACTTAAGTAGTTTCGGATGTACAATTTTGTAATCTGTATTTCTGTTATAGTAGTTTAAAAAAAAAAATTATTGTGTGGATATTTGGGTTCGATGTTGTGTTTCTTGTAAGTTTCTTTTTGGTGGTGTTACATCGCCTTTTTATAAATCTAATACAATTGCCTATCTTGTTTTGAAAGTCCTGCCCGAGCTACTGCTTGCTGATAACCCTTTTGAATATTTGCACAATTGATGATATCATTTGAAATTTCTAACAACCCCTCTTCTTCAGGTACCCTCAAAAAAGGCGACTCCTGCGACTGAAACAGTGGTGAATTGCCATTGAGGAAATCAAAACCTGGGGATGTTGCCACAAAGTTTTCAAGCTTCTGGACTTCAACTGCAGATAACAATTCCAGGCGGGGCTCGAACGCGTAGCCTTCTGATGCACTAAGATGCCCTGCCTCCTTCAGACTGCCCACGCTCTTGACACATGAACATATATTCTTACATAAACAATTAAAAGCTTCGATTCCCTAATGGCTTGAATCAACAGTCGTTGGACATGCCCTTCTGAAGAGAGGGAGTCTGAGCTTTTGCTCAAGAATGGATCAATTCTGACCCACAAAAGAGAGAAAACAGAGGCGAGCAATATTGACCAAAGAATGACAATGGTAGGAGTCCTGTTCTGTTTGCCCATGAGACCTTTTCGGAAGGGGTATAAAATGAAAGATCACCCACATTGCAAAGAAGAGCTTTCCAAACAGAGGTCCCCATGACTGATACCCATTGTTGAGGGCATCGGGGAATCCTGCTACAAACACCTACAAGATTTATTACCAACAGAGTTGTTGGAGGAATGAGCAGTGTTGTCCATTTGAAAAGATAGAGTTCTCCAAATTCAGTGTCCTCTGAACCCTTTGCAGAAACTGTGAAATTGGTATCAATGCCTGCTAATACCTTAAGCAGACCTTGGAACACAGCGAATAAATGAGCAGAAACACCTCCTATCACCCAGAACTGCTCGTTCCTCCACCATTCTTCAACGCTTACTCCACTCCATCTCAGCTCCAGGACACCCGTGACAATGATGGAGAGGAAAAGACCCAAGAACAACATGCCTGCAATGTTGCTTAGCTGGGAGCATTTGGATTCACCATCCATTGCATATTTCTCACGGGCCATCTGATGCTTTTGATAAATTCAAATGGGTTCAATCCCGGTCCAGGTTGGAGATACCATGCTAGGAGACATATGGCAGACGCGTTATCACCGTGGGGCTCTGCATTGATTGACTGTGTAGGCAAGGAAATACTCGTGGCACCATAGGACTACCACATTCTAGCATACATGTCTGCCAGGGTATTCGCAATAGAAACAAATCTCTCATCTTGCATTGACAGCATCCATACCTATTTTAAGGCTCTTACTTCAGAACAGGCGAGGAGGATGCTATCACGGGCTGTGGAATCTGGCCTTACAGCCGCCAATTTGCATTTATGGTATTCGATGAGTACACTGCGGGCCGTGTCCAGCGCTCTTCCTTAGATTATCAGACCCTTCATCGACGCCTCTTTGTTCACCGTCATAACTTAGTTTATTTTATTCTGTAAATTTCGTGACCAATCCCAGCGTCAAATATACATATAGTGCCATCGAGCTTCTGTTGAACAACTCAGGGCACGTTCCTCGTGTTTGAAAACATGTTCACAACCATGAATCCCTACGTGTCTAAAGAATGGGAGTCTCTTTCCCATCTGCAACCTGACAGCTACTGCTGTGATCCCTAATGATCATGTAATATGATTAAGATGATAGGTGTGCCTTGAGACAGGCCTCGAACCATGGAAGAAACCATACGGGAACTCGACGAGAGCCTTCCTTTGCAATCTTTTACAGCAGATTCTCTTGACATTTAGCTTCATGGCACCACCAAGCAGACTTAATATCAATATCCAATGATAACAAGAACAACTTATGCATAGAGGGTGAAAAATTCACAAAGGAGGAACGTTCTGTAGAAAATCTCCTTCATTATGAACTGATCTTGACCACATGCGTATATATAGAATATTGCATCTTCTAAGGGACCCTTCTTTATGAATGTTACAGAACAATTTATAGTATGAGAACAAGAATTAGGATTTCGAAAGACCTCCTCAACACTACTGTTGGGAAATTTCTTACCACTGACAGCTTAGCATTGCTCATTCCTTAGACAGGCTACAAATTAATATACATATCAAGGCATTTTGAGCTTTGAAAATTGGAATCTTAATCCATGATTCGGTCATTATGAGCCTGCAGTTTTGAACTAATAAAGTTGTATTTTTTTAGTTTGAACTCTAAGTCGGTCAACCTAAATCATGAAATTGTATTGACAATCGTCACTGAACTTTATCAAGGAACCAATCAAAATGATTGCAAATTCAGGCCTTGAGTTGTCCCTTTTGAAATGCCAAATCTGAGCTGTCATTTGAAACTTGAATCTCTGAAACCAAGTCTGCCACTTTGCATTTTGAACTGTGAACTTTGAACTGAGGGTTCTTAATCCAAGTTCAATACTTCCAGCTGAATATCACAAGCATAATTTCACAAAGACTCCTTAGCAAAAATCTTTATAAATCATGACAATGTTTGGGAAATTTTCTCCGTGGGATTCAGCTTTCAATGTTTAAAACTTGGGTGCTAAAGACAGCTAACATGTACATAATCTATCCAAAAGTTATTTGACCAACGTTGGCCCTCATTTAAATTTATCAAAATTTAAAATTTTTGGATAAAAATCTTATCTCTGAAAACTCTCATAAAATAGATCTTTTATCATTTTAAAAAAAATTAAGAAATTAATAAATTTTAATAATTATACTTTGATAAATTTAATTAATTAATAAAATTTAACTTTAATAATATGATATTAAGATTCAAATATGTAATTTTGAAATCCAAATTCAGATAGCAACTTGCTTCGAAAATTATGTTCACTTATCAATTTGTTTTTTTCATTTTGAAGCTTCTGAATCAAGCATGTAGCTTCATTAGGACAAACCATTAACCCCTTTTAAATCTTGATTTTATCCTCCTGTTGTTTGTCTATGCGTCTCTTCTCTTCTTTCGATCCACAACTTTTTTCTTCTCGTTGCACTACTCATATAGATTTTCTCCTCCGGAAGATTTTCTTCAATCCATCTCCAATATCTTTCTCAGTGTTGCACTCAGATACATGCTCTTCCAACTGTGAGATCCGTATGCTCATATCATAAATCATCTCATTCTGTTTCTCACTTTTCTTCAACAAATCAGATACCGTCCTCTTTAATTCCCGTTCTCTTCTCTTACCATGCCCAATAATATCTTCAATGGCCTTTGCTTCATCAACAACATCAACCATTGTGCATTCCTCCCTTCCACACACAAATTGCGTAGTTTCAGAAGATCCCTCTCAAAATTTTCTACTCCAAATCTATTATTGTTGTCTTCTTCAGGGGAACCCCTCAATTTGCAAATCTAGCATTTTAGAGTCCTCTGCTATTTCATTACTTACAGAGACCTCAATTACTCCATCTGTCAACTCCTTTGGCTTGAAATCTTGCATGCATTTGGACGCAATAATGCGATCTATAGTGTCCTACAAATTAACGAGGTCACGAATGAGAGCCTTTCTTGATTCGCGCACAAAAGGAATTGCTCCTTGAATTTCGTCGAGCCTGAGCAGTAGAGACATTATCCACTCCGTAATTTTGAGCCGCTCCTTGTCATCATCTCGTCTGATCAACTCCACAACATGTTCATCATTCACACACCTCCGAATTTCTGCAGCCTCTGCCTTCGTTTTCATTATAGCCCTCAACTTGTTCAAAGCCCTACTTTTTCTCACACTAAACCCTCGGAAAAAGGCCTGAATTTTTACAGCCCACTGTATTTTCGTCCATAGCGGGCGCCTTACTGGATCTGTCTATCTCGGAATCCACGAAAGTGACTGGAATTGTGACGACTTTCTTGGGCTTTGCCTTGTCCAATTTTAGTGGAGCTGCAGCTGCAGCAGCGTAAGGATTTGGATGAGAATAATGAGGCGTTTGATACGATCGTCTTTCGGGAACTCGACCCCAACATCTCGCTAAGAAAGGATTATCCATGGTAAAATCACTCAAAATGTGAACAGACTACCAAAAAACTATTCAATCGACTCGCTTGGAACCTGACGCTCTAAAATTAAATGCTTCTTCAGAATCCAAGGAATGCTTATGTTAATGAGAAAATGTTGGCAACAAAAGGTTTGTGTGTATATTTTATAGGAACAGGACGAACGGTCTGGACTGTCTCAGAAACGCCACTTCTTTATTTAATTAATTAAATACTTTTTTAAACTAATTATATAATTTACTTAAATAATTAATTATTATTATTACAAAACATAATACGACAATAAAAATACAAAATACACATATAGGTTTAAGATCTATTTATTATAAAAAGTCACACATGACAATAAAATACAACATATGCATAGAGGTTTTTTACAATGAGGTGATATCACCTCCTTGCGTTTTTGTTTTGTCTTTTATGTCTTTATATAATTAACCCCCAATTTTTTTGTGGTGGCCTATCCAACCACGAAAATCGTTTACTTTATATAACTTTTTGCAAACTTTTTTGTTTTGTCTTTTTATGTCTTTATATAATTAACCCCCAATTTTTTTGGTGGTGGCTATCCAACCACGAAAATCGTTTACTTTATATATAACTTTTTGCAAACTCTTTAAAAAAACTAATGTTTCCCCTTCGTATGGTGAACAGTTTTCGTGGCTACATAGCCGCTGCCCATTTTTTCCATTTATTTTTTTCATACTGGCTCTTTCTACTATTAACTTAATCCATTAAAATGAAATATATTTGTCTAGAGGGTTTTTTTCTTTTTTTCTCTTGTTTTTGTAGCCTTTTTCAGGTTTTCTCTTTTTTCATCTCTACATAGTTTTATGTGTCTTTTCCTTCCCTTATATCTTGAGACAGGCTTGGTCTGCATCTTCATTCTTACCATTCTTGCACTCTCTATTCCTGATGATGGATCACAGAGTGATCCGAAACGTTGATGCTAAAAAACAAACACAATCGAATCCAGAAATGCAATAAAATGGATTGTGGAAATCTGATATTATTAATTAAATAACTTATCTCACTTTAATTTTACTTAAAGAACTTAAATAAATTTAATATAAATTTCATAAATTTAATTAATGTAAATTACTATTTTAACTTTATTAAATTAATTTGACTTAATTAACAAAAGCAATTTACAATAATTAATTTAAGTACAATGATGGAAAAGGAAAGAAAAGGTATTTTATAGTCCACGACACTAGCCATATGTTTTTGGGTCTACATATGGTGATGGCGATATGGGACTACCTCGTACTACTTGCAGGAGGCACCTATGACTCTTGGAATGTGGTGAATGGTGGTCGGACAAAGATCGCAAAGAATGGTGTGCAACCCTCACAAAATGGTGATTGTGGCAGAGGCATTGTCAATGTTAGGGCTTGTTTGGAGCCCTGTCCCCACGTTGGGTGGGCAGAGAGACTTCTGAGGGCCTTCAAAAATATTTGTTCCAAGGAGTAGACTATTGGTTTGGGTATGTTGCCCACAACAATCAAAATCACACCAACACTATAGGCTATCTCGGCTCCAAGCTTGAGCGCGACAACTAGAATTGAAAGTCGTAAACTTCCATCTATGAGTGATTCTAGAGATAATGTGCCTAGATGTGATTTAAACAACCTGGATTATAGGGTCAACAGGTCAGGAAGAAACTGTATGCTCTAGACAGCTCAATGCCCGAGTTCCAAATAAACTTCAAGCAAGACATTTTAAATGAGTTAGATGAAAATGAGGAATATTTCACAAAACATGGTTTGATCGGTAGATTCCAAGGGCTGCAGATGAGTTTAGCAAACCTACATAAATGGATCTCAGACACGTGGAGCCCGATTATGAAAGGTAATTTGTAGATCTATCCCTAATGCACAAGGCTTCTTTGTTGTGATGTTTGACAATTGGGAAGATTGTCGAACCGTCCTCTATGACTATCAGTGGAGTTTTGAGGAGCATTTTCTAATGCTAAAACCCTGACACTTCACCTTTGATCCACTCTCAGAATCCTTCTTTGCAAGTTCCAATTTGGGTAAGGCTCCCTAATCTTCCTCTCCAATTTTGGTTTCACTCATGTTTTGAAGCAATTGGAAATTCGCTTGGAAAGTTTTTATGGATTGATGAAGGATCCTCCAGTTGTCTCCACACAACATATGCCCGAATTTTAGTGGATATTGATATCACCAAGGATCTATTTGTT